>JAIUZE010015225.1:0-29036 GCA_022085475.1 Heliosperma pusillum | reverse complement strand
CACATTCTCGAATACGACTAGAACAGGTAGTATATTTTATATTCACCTGTGGGTTCGTAGATCCTAACTATCCTAAGTTAATTTGCAAGCTTAAGAGGATGTCTTAAGTAAAGCACTAAAGAGTTGGAATTAGTGTGTCAATCATGTCATAAAATATTTCTCGATATCTCGAGGAATAATGTTTATACATGAAGTTTAGTGGGAGTAATATGGTTTTCATCAGTCTTATATGTGGAGACATATTGATCATTTTAGCTGATGGAAGATTTTGGAAAAGTAGAATACATCTTTTAGATATCTGGATTTATGGAGATAAATCTAAAAGGATATTAGCATTGAGTCAAACTTCTTATATTGATAAGATCTTTGACTAGTTCAAGGAAGTTGAACGCCTCATAATTGAAGTCCTTTTGCTTCCGTGCGGGATCAATTATATACGCTGTGATGTATACCTCAATTTTTCACGACATTCGCATGCTTTGAGTAGACGAATCATTTGCAATCAAATCCAAGTGAGAGTCACTTGATAGCCATAAAGAACATCCTTAGTACTTGCGAAGGACTAAAAGATATGTTCCATGTATTTGGAGTTTAAAATGAGTTGCGTGTAAGGGTTACACAGACTAAAGTTTCCAAAGTGATCAAAGTGATTTGAAATCACGAGCTGGCTGTGTTTTATAGAAGATTTATCTGTTGAAAGAGTTCCAAGCAGAAAAGACTATTGGAAAGGTTCCAAGTAGGAGTGACATTTTAAAATATAAATGTCATGTATCCGCTGGAAATGTTCCAGGCAGTTTATCATTGCGGATTTCACAACGGAAATGGAGTACATTGCGTCATATGATGATGCATATGAAGGTAGCTTGGATTGAACTGTATTGGAGGGAATAGAAGTAGTTCCTGTAGTTGTATATCCTATCCCATGAGGCTGGTAAAACAGTGGGAGCTACATTTAGGCCAAGAGTCCTAAGTCTAGATTCAAACCTAGACGCGTACTCATAAAGTTTTATGTAATATGAGATTACGTAGACAAAGAGAAATAGCAATCAGAACGATGGGAAAGATGCAAGTATTGCTAATCCATTAGCCATGCTTTTTGCAGGCTGAACATGATAGTCATGTCATTTCCATGGGGATTGAAATATGTACCTGAATTGCTAAAGATTATAAGATATGAAATTATTGATAGCGTATCAATTTTTCAAAATATTTGATAATCGCATTCATTGTTAGAGGTTCATAAAAACTCCCTTTATTTAGTTTGACTAAATTTTAATACTTTGTTTTACGAAATGGTTGAAAGAAAGTGAACCCAATTCAACGTAACAGGAGAACTTAGTATTTTTGTCCCTAGGCCACTCAATGATTTTTGGTGACGTCTCGGAAATGATGAGTGTAAGTCGATCGATGGTTGTCAGCACCATGTGGGGTTCATGGAGTGGAACTGGTGTTTACATAGGACAGACTGTATGACACTCTTCGGGGACAGTGACATTGTAGAGGACCTTAAAATAATTATTTGATGCCTGGTCGTGGCAGGGTCTTCTATCTTATTCCGAAAGTCGATTCTTTTGACTGGCGACCGTCTATCTGAGTCGGTGCAGTTTCCGATTGGTTTTGGTTGATGTTCTAGGTCGTGCCGTAAAAGGAGGCCGATGGACTTCTTGTGGATCATGGTGATCTGCATCATACAGAGTATATGGATCAACAGGAATTGTCCACCCACCTTGGGTAAAAACATCTTTAGGCCACTCGAGGAGTAGTTACTGTAAATGCGTGGCCACGCTCGGAAAAAGATCTATGGTAGATTTTCCGGTCAGACAGTTACTCTCCCTATCGAGAAAACCACTCTAAATATTGTCAATCGCAAGTGCGACCTGAAAGACACCTTGGTTGAGTGGGAGATGTGAGAAAAGAGACAAAAGAATCGGTGACGCACACTTGTGTCAGACAAGTGGGAGATTGTTGGAGTAGGTGTCCTCCACAATAGTGCGCCACATAATAAATCTTATTAAGGAATATAATTGGGATATTTATTGACTATATATATGATTAGTCAGTTGATTAACGTAAATCAATAACGGTTGGCTGACTAGAGTTTTACGTTATTGTCGTTTGACGGCGGTGATCAACTGATCCCTTTCGGTCACACCTAAAGGATGAAATCCAAATAGTAACTAAGTATTTGTATACGATACAGTTAATTAGTACATTACATATATTCGATATGTACGAGAGTTAATTGTTAGAAATTGAGTTAAGAACTCAAATGCGATTAAGCTTATTTTTCAATTATGCGATAATTGACTAATAAATTTATATCTTATTTTAATACGATTAAATAAGATTTAACTTAGTAATTAATCGTTAAATTACTAACTTAGTTGAGGTTTTGAGATAGAGGTAATTAGTTAATTATATTTACAAGGAGTTGTAAAATAAATTAAATAAGCATTGTGGGACCCATTATATATTGATATAATGGTAAAATATTACTTAAAATGTTAAGTACATATTATTTATTTAATTGAGTCATATAATTGTTATATGATCAAATTAACACTTAATTATACAAGATAATTAACCATATGATCAATACGTATTTGTGAGACAAATATCAAAAATCAAAATGGACCAAACTAGGCCATGATGGCCGGTTATGGTAGTAGTTACATGGTGATGATTGTTGTTCTTGTTTACACTCTTTAGTTACCAATTGAAAGTGACATAACAAGTAGTATACAATCATCACTTATACTACAACACTCCACTCTAATGCATGTGATCAAATTAAACAAAATAAGAGTCCTTTATGGACAAAGTGGTCCGGCCAAATGGCTTTAAAATGAGCAATTGTGTTCATTTTTCTACTACTTCATTTTGTGCAATTTTTACACTTCTCTCTAAAATTCTTCCTCTCACTAAAAACTCTCATATACTAATATTTCCTAAGTATTACTAGTGTAGTAATATAGTCTAATATTAGTAGTATATCATCTATCTTAGTATCTAGTTAATAATAAGGGTAGATTATTTGGTGTCATCTTGGTGCAACTTGAAGGAGGTCTTCTAGTTTGGAGATTTCTTGTGTTCATCCATATTTATAGATCAAGAACAACAAGAAGGAGTTCTTGTTGTGCCCATATAATTTCCATATCAATGTGAGGAAATTTCTTCTCTTATATAAATGTCTTTATATTTGCATGCATGTTACATAGATCATTAAATACTAAATTAACAAGTAATTTAGTAACTAATTAGAGGAGTCTAATTAAGGTCTATGGACTTTCAGGTATGTAGCTCAAGTATTAATTAGTCCAAACGGCATAACTGTGTAGCAGTATGAGCCCCATGGAGTAACGAAAGCTATTTTATGTATGTTTTCTCCGAGCATTTTGATCTGATTATACCCGGCATACCCATCCATGACGGATAACAATGCGTGATGTGCTTTATTATCTATTAATATGTCGATATGCGGTAGAGAAAAATCATCTTTGGGACTTGCTTTGTTTAAGTCTCTGAAGTCAACACAAACCCGGATCCGCCCATCCTATTTGGGTACGGGGACAATGTTAGCCACCCAATCAGAATACTCGGAATATTGAATGAATCCGGCTGTGAATTGCTTATCGACGTCTTCTTTGATCTTAAGAGCCCATTCGGTCCTCATCCGACGAAGCTTTTGTTTTACGGGTTTGAAGCCTGCCTTGATTAGAATTCGGTGGTCTGCGATATCCATGTCGATCCCTGGCATGTCTTTGTAAGACCAAGCAAAAACGTCTTTAAATTCGGGTAGGAGGTCTACGAACTGGCCCTCTCAGTTGGATTTAGGGTTGTCCCTATTCTAAGTTCTCGGGGTTCTAGTTCGGTTCCTACGTTGATGGGTTCAGTGTTTTCTATGACTGGTGCCTCTTTCCCCTCTTATACTATTTCTTTGATTATATGAGGAGGTAAGTCAATCGAGTCTGGGTCAGGATTATCCTCATTGTCATCATAAACAGAATTACATTCAGAAAAACACAAGGAGTAAGCAGAATCATATTTATTCATATTAAAATTTGAAAATAACTGAAACAAGGAGGCCATATGTTCAGTAGTCAGAGGCGATAGAAGAAAAACTGGTGGGACATTCCCCAAACTGCTATTATTATTAGATGCTAAGCTAGGAGAAATAAAGGGATGAGGGGTGACAGCATGAGGAGACTCACTAGGAACCTCGCTAGATTCTGACTCGGACTCGGATTCCGACTCTGACTCTGACTGTGACTTGAATTCGTTGTCTTCTGGTTCTCCTTTAAACATCTCTTCTTTCCCAGTAGTGACTTTGAAGAGCTTCCCTTGGTTGTTAGTCCATTTGATCGACTTTCTCCATCCTTTCTTCTGGCTTGAGCCAGCGTCGCTAATCAACAATGTAGGGTTGAAATGATCGTCCTGAAGTAAAATGGTAATGATCTCATCCTGTGCAGCTCTAAAAAATCGATCTTCTCCAAACAGAAGGCTAACTGCTTGCTCGTCTAAACAAGGTGTCTGACGCGTTTTTACGGTAGGAACCGTTTCTAAGGGAATAAAGTAGCAATCGTGGAAGACCTCGATTCCAGCTAATTGTATTCTTCTATAGTGCCAAGGATTAGGAAACCCATGAAATTATTCTTGGCATCCTTCCCTAACAAAATATCCATTTAGAGTAGGGAGATAAGGTTGCATCTGGATTCCTTTGCTCTTACGATTTTGAACTTGAGTAAGCATTTCTAGAGTTTCCTCTTTTGTGGGTTTGTATTCCAATCCCAATGCTATTTTACTAGAGTTCCCTTCTTTGTATGATGCAAGGGTACTCTTCCTGGTTTGGTTTAATGGCATCCCGGGGAAGTATCCATGGGTTTTAAGTGTGTGGTTGACCACTAGGTTAGAGTATGGGTTGAAATATAGAGGTGCCATCTCACTCTCCATGAGATTCACACTCTGAAATCCACCAAGCTCATATATTGGATGCGTGGCTACTTGATTTCCTGACATTTTCTCTATCACGGCTTTGATAGGTAACGAAGTGATCGTCACTACTTTGTCGTCTAGAGGAATTTCGATTTTCTCGTGTAGGGTGGATGTTACTGCTTTAGAAGCATGAATCCATGGCCTTCCTAGAAGTATGTTAAAGGATGCTTTAATGTCCACAATTTGGAAATTATGCTTTCGCTCGATTGGCCCAGTGGCTATGGTAAGGTTGACTAGCTCTACTACCTTTCGTCGAGTCCTGTCATATGCTCAAACTCCTTGGTTGGTAGGAGTCCAATCTTGTTTCATGCCCAATTTACGTGTTGTCTTTAGTGGTATGACTGACTGCGGAGCCATCATCTACCAGAGTCATTGGTATATTCTTCTTTAGACACGTGATTGTGATATACAGAGCGAGGTTCTGACTAGCCCCGAAAGGAGGCAAGTCTTCATCTAAGAAGGTAAATTCGTTAATTAGTTTGACTGAATCTTGGAAGACCAAGTTGACTACATCGTAAGGTGTAGAGTCGGGTGCTACATTTAGCCTTGCCAATGCTTGCAGTAGAGCCTGGCGATGGGGAAATGAACTTGCAAATAATTGCCAGACTGAAAGATCAGCCTTTGTCTTCTGTAGTTGCTTTAGTACATGGTCAGTAGATGTACCCTCACCATCATTTAGGGTGATGACAATGGCGTTAGTAACTGGACCATTAGTAGTAGGATTCTTTAGAGTGATATTCTGATAAGGGCGTCCTGATCGAGTGAAATAATCAATATCTTGGTCTTCCCTATTTTATGTGTGAGAATGTTTTGTGGGGTACTCATCCTCATCATCATTAGCTCATATTACGTTGATGGTATTGAGTTCTTTCAAACTGATGATTTCAGCTTCTAAAATGATGACTCTTTCAACCAGTTTGTCACATGTTGTGATAACCTCTTGCATTGTAGATTGTTGGGATAAGATTAGAGCTCGTGGTGCGCCTTTTTGGGTTGTGGTGCCTGAAACGCGTAGGGATGCCACGATAGTTTCGAGCTCTGAAACCTGTCTACTCACATGTCTAGCCCATGCGATGAAGTCATCGATGGTGGATTCTTCATCCGTGATCATTAGAACTCCAAGAGGATTCTTAGTGCTGTTAGGTTTGCCTCCTGGGGGTATGGGTAGACGACTATCCTCAATCATATCTTGAAGGACATGCTTCAACTTGAAGCACTTCTCTGTGTCATGCCCCTTGCCTCTATGATACTCACAGTAAGTGTTCTCATCCTAGAATTTATTTTTCCTTCCCGGATCAAGTGTAGGTCCTATAGACTGGAGTTTGACTTGTTGAGTCAATCTTTTGAAGGCTGTGGAAAACGTGTTGCCGGTGTTTGTGAAATTCCTTTGAGGGTTGTTCATTCTGGGTGATTCAACAAGATTGACCGCATTGGTCTTGTTAGTGGAGCCATAAGAAGGACTCGTTGAGCCTTGATATCCGCAACCTACCATTTTAGACAAGAGTCCCTTTTGGATGTCGTCTTCGATTCTAGTCCCTAATACAGTTAAGGCTTTGAAAGACTTTATGTTTTGGTACCTTAGGTGGTTTGCATAAATAGGTCTAAGATTGTCCACGAAAGTTTCCACAAGAGTGGCTTAATCCGGACGTTCTACCAGTTGTGTAGTAGTCTTCCTCCACCTACTTAGGAATTCGGTGGGACTTTCCTTCTCATTTTGAGTAAGGACCTCTAGAGTACGCATGTTAACTTGTATCTCAGCATTATATGCGTATATTTTGGTGAATTCAATTGCAGTATTATCTCAATTTGCAATCTTCTTGTGATCTAAGGAATAGAATCATTGTTTGGGAATGGTGTCTAGAGATGAAGGAAAGATCCTTAGGAACATCTCTGGTTTGATGCCTTTTATAGACATATAATCCTTGAAAGCACAGATGTGGTTCAAAGGGTTTTCATGCCCCTTGAAATTTGGGATGTCAGTCATATTGAAATTGGTTGGCAGCTGGGCATTTACCGCTTCGTATTTGCGATTGTTTTCCATATAGATGTCATCTCGCTTAGGATATATTAGTTGTTCTTCCAACTATTAGAGTCGCTTTTCCGCTCCAGTAAGAACTGGTGGGGTATCGACGGTTGTCCCACAATGAGTGGAATGTTATCGTGTACATTAGGGTCAGGAATATCTGCGGGAGACAACCTAGTTTCTACAGCAACAATTCGACTCTCAATGGCGTTGAGGCGAACATAGGCTTGGTCTTGGCTTGTTTGGAGACGACGGAGCGTAACTAGGTTTTGATCACTACCATTTGGCTCAGGTTGATGGACACTTGCTTGACAAGTTCCAGGCATCTTGAAAACTGAGCAAGAGACCGACGACCAATCTAGCACACTTACTCGAAAAGACTCGATTTGTGAAGTGGGAGTGTGCCACTGTGTTTAAGTGAGTTTTGAAATTGACTGGTTTTGAAATGTTTGTGCTACAAAACCGTAGTGTGTTTGTAGGAGTGTTGACTCGAAGTGGAGAAATGATTCTGATTAGACACTCGGACAGAGTTTCGACTTATTTTGTGCTACTTTAGGCCACCTTTGAAAATGTTTTTTACAGTTTTAAAATGGAATTTGATTTTGGTAATTTTGTTATGGTTTATTTACAAAGTAATGATCATGTAAAGGTTATAGAAATTTAAATAGGCATAATAACGGTATGCTGAGTGCATTTAAAAAGGTTTTGGCTTAAACGAAAGGATTTGGCTTAAACGGTGGGACGCCATACCAAGCAATAAAACCCTATGTTTGTGGAGAGGTCCGTCCCAAACATGAGTAAGGCCGGTTCCAAGTCCATTCACTCGAGTTGTGAAAGCCCTTGGTGCTAACATGAGAACACACCGTGGTATGGTTGACGTCAATTGCTATCCATCCTTAGGCCCAAATAAGAATTTGGATCGTCCAGACAGGACGATCTGTTGAAAGGGCTGGGTTAGTCCTAGGAAGGCCGAATAAAATTATCTAGGAAGCTCGAGTAATGAAAACCGACAACTGTCTCCTATATACTATTCCGTGACCTTGTTCAAGTTTTACTCTGGGTAACACGTAACTGTATTATCCCCAGCAGAGTCGCCAAACTGTGATACACGGGTTCGCAATCCTTTCCGAGGTCGTGCCGCGCGTGGGACCATGGACGAAGAAACGAGGGACAATTTTAAAAATACGTATTTGTGGAGTCGGCTTCAACTTTTGTGGGAAGTTGGAACCGTTCGAATACTTCACGCTATATCAAGACACAAAGTAATGACATGAACACTAAGAACGCGTTACCCTTAACATTTTATGTCTAGAATGACTATCGTGGATGCCAATGAACACGGATATTGATAGAGATCTGAAATAAGGGGTGAGGATACGTATTAGAAAGTTCTTTCATCAAACACCTAATCCCGCCCGCCTCGATAATGGCCTCTACTTATGATTGGGGAAACTCTTATGTACTCGATATGTAGTTGGTTAAATGCATGCTATGCAACATCCATGTTTTAACCCTAGCATGTGAGCTTAGACTATGTTGGTTAACATGTAATTTAGCATTCAATTGAGTTGAAATAGGATTTTAGAATTGATTGCATGTGAAAGTCAAATAAATCATATAATACAATGATTAAATAAATCTATAAAATAAATAAATATTACTCCCTCCTATTCAACATAACGTTCCCCCTTCAAAGATGGAACAAATATTAAGAAAAGTTAATTAAATATGGTAAAGTATTGTGGTGGGGTGTGAAGATTAGAGAGAGGAAATGCATTGTGGAGTATTATTGTGCGGTGAGGTGATTAAAATAAGTATTGTTTTGGTGTGAAGTGATTAAACTAAGATAAAGTATGTGTATTGTGGGGTATTGTTGTGGGATGATTTGATTGACATAAGTGTAAAAGTTTCCTAAATAAGGAAATATGGAAGGTATTGTGAATACATGAATAATGAAAGATGGAAGGTTATTATGAATAGGAGGGAGTATAATTGATTACCACGGATTTGGGATCTATGTCGGAAATATGTCCAAAAGAAAGATTTAAAGAAAAGGAAAGGAACAAAATCTAAAGACAGATTAGCAGCGATACTAAAATTAATAGTCGATTAATTATACAATTAAGACTATGTCGGAGCGAAACAAAAAGATCAGAGCCAAAATCTAACCCGGAACAGGCGCAGCGTGTGATGCGTCCTTTGGAAGAGGTGCAGCACTCTGTGCGTCCATTCTTGAGTTGGGTTATAGCTGTGAAGCCAGAATCGCAACCAGTTAGTATTTGTTTGTGTATTTACGGTTTATTATTGATCTAGAAGTCGAATAAAGGTGATTTAATAGATTAAATTATACTAAATATACCAAAGACGAATCTAAGAGATTTGACAAGGATGGATCTAACCTCTAAAGACACATTGGATCTAAAAGACGACGAAACCCACTAATATTGATTATTAGGGATCTAAGTCAAGACAAATTGTCCAATTAAATTAAAAGACGATTTGTAAGAAATAATGAAAAACTAATAAAGGTTTTGAAAAGGTTTGACATAAATCCGACATGAATATTACATAATATGAAATAAAATACTAAATAAAATATAAAGGCGGGATTAAACACCCTCATACTTACATTTTCACAAAACGAGGTTAACTAAGTTGCGTTTTAGCGATAGCTCGACTCGAATGTATGGACAGTGCTGACAACACCAAAATGTGTTGTGTTTACTAGTGTTTATTAGGCCCGTTTAATATACTTTTTACGGGTCGTTAGCATCGTTTTATGCTAACCTTAGTTCTTGTAGTTATGTTGTTATTTGGTATTTTTAAGCCAAGTTTTAGAGTCAAGCCCGGAAGTCAACTAAAGTCAAAGTCAAACCCGAGACACGAGACCAAACCCGACAATTGGAGTGGGCTAGGAGCAAATTATCAATGCAAGAAAAGCAAGTCCAAAGGGTCAATGGAAGTCAAGACGAGCAACCAAGAGTAAAAACTGGCAGACTAAAACGCTGCCAGCGTCACCAGAACGCCGCCAGCGTCACCAGAACGCCGCTAGCGTCCCACGACGCCACCAATGTCCTGGCGTGGGACACGTGTTTCTTCATTTCCCGTCTTGTCATTTTGAGGCCCATTTCTCGAAGGCCTTAGGTTCCGAACCAAGGGTATAAAAGAGACAGATTTTAGAGAGAGGAAGCCTACCATGCATTTCCATAACATTCCACAATAAACCACAAAACACATTGGAATTCTCTCATTTTTGGTTCTTTATTTGTGGCTTGTAACTTTGAGTTGAACTTTATTATTTGGGTTATAATTCTTGATTATGGGTAGCTAATCTTTTATTTCTTAGTGTAATTGGAACAAGTTTTCCTGTTTTAGCATTGTAAGACTCTTTGAACCTCTTCTTCTTTAGTTAATACCATTTTCTCATGTTTATTTTCCATTGTTGAATGAATTATTGTTGAGACTAACCATCTTAGCAAGTAGTTTGTTTAATTAGCGCTTTGTCTAGATAATTTTGGTTAATTTTGAGTGGAATCGTTTTAGTGGAATTTGGTTTATTGTGTGGTTAGAACATGGTTTAGTGTTTTATTACATGATTCTAGCTTGTTTATTTGGTTTTGTTCATAAAGCTTGCATCTTTGATTTGGGCTCATGTTTTAATGGGTGTAAATTAGGTTGTAAAGGGTCATCCTTGGTTGAATTAATCCTTGTTGACTAATTTCTAAGAAATTTGTATTAGATAACTAGAGAAGAGAGGAAAGGAAGAGTTTTTACTTTGCTAATTGTTGGGAACTTGGGAAAATTACACTAAGTTAGTTTCTTTATATTTGAAATTTTGAATCTTAAGTACTTGTTGGTTATTTTAAACTTGTTAATTAATTTCTCAAATCAAACTTTCTCCATATGTGTTATCCTACATGTTTTTGTCATTATTGTTAATATCAAAGTTTGTAATTAATTTAAGTTTGTGTCTTAATTAGTGTCTTAATTAGTGATTAGAGTAATTAGTTAATAATTAGTTTTGTTAATTATTTTTTAGCAAGAGTTTAAATTAGTTAATTTAGTTAATCCCGCCTTCTCTTGGGTTTGACCATATTCTTACCATTTACTACATTTATTTAAGATAGTTTGTGTTTGTTTAGGAGATATAAATTGTTATTTGACCGTAGCTAACTAGCGGAATTAACGACACGTGAATTAGCCTCGTCAAATTTGGCGCCGTTGCCGGGGAAGGCAATTTAGCTAAAAATTAAATTTAAACTCTTGTTAGTGTCATAACTTTTTTAGATTGTTTTTCAAATTTTTTTTAGCTTAGTAGTTACTTTGTGTGATATGATCTTGGGTTGCTATTCTTGTTTCCTTAGCCAACCTAATTGAAGTTACTAATTTGTGTTGTGGAGTTGTTGTAGAGTTTATGCCTAGGTCACAAGAGGGAATTGGTGACCAAGATATTGATCCATCTTCAAGTAGCATATCAAATTGGTTATTTTCAAATCCCTTTTATTGGAGACCTTTTTGGAGGGAACCTAGTGAAGAGGAAGTGGAAAATAATATTTTTCAAGAACAACCGGAAGAAGAGTTTGAGTCACCAGCTAGGATACCATCTCCATTGAACGTTCATTACCCACCTAATATGGCGGAGGATAATAGGACAATCGGTGAGATTCGGGCAAGGAATTATGAGGAGAAACCCCTTTGTATTGCATATCCACCCATGGGGGATGTGAACTTTGAGCTCAAAGGTTTATTCGTCCACAACTTACCTAAATTCCATGGCATGGTGGGGAACGACCCTAATAGACACTTGGCCGAGTTTCTTATGATTTGCCAAGGTGCTATTCCCCAAGGGGTGACCGAGGATCAATTCAAGTTAAGGGCATTCCCTTTTTCTCTTCAAGATGCCGCGAAAGAATGGGTCTTTTGCCTCCCGGCTCACTCCGTTACCACGTGGGTGGGCTTGAAGAAAACGTTTCTGGAAAAGTATTATCCGGATTCAAGACACAATCACTCTAAGAAACTTATCACTACTATTGAACAAGAAATGGGAGAGACCCTTTATGATTATTAGGAGCGTTTCAAGAGTCTTGTGGCAAGATGCCCATACCATGGCATGTCGGGAGATGATTTGTTAACGAATTTCAATGAGGGGTAGTGCCAAAATGACCAAAGAATGATCATTGCCGTCATCGGAGGTGGAATTGACACCTTTAATGTGGCCGAGGCCAACAATATTATCGAAAAATTGGCAATGAACACAAGAAGCTATGGAAGAAAGAGTGAAAGGGGAGGGGGCTCTAGGAATGTATCCTCCATGGAGAATCCTTATGCATCTCAAAATCACATAATCATGCAAGAAATGGGTGAACGTAAAAGTATGATGTCAAACTTGGTTGTCAACAAAGGTAACTCATTCTCTCCACACCCCAAACCAATGGAGTGCTCATATTGTGAAGGTGACCATGCCACCAACACATGCTACATCATGATTGAAAAAGGAGCAACAATGGAAAGTGTTAATGCTATGGGGTATGGGAATTAGAATTCAAGGAACCCAAGTGGAGGGGGAGTGTACAACCCAGCGGGGAACCGCGACCTTTTGGGATAGGGAGGAGATAAGTCGAAAAACTTTGAAAACGGTCAATTCAATCATTTGAGATCCCAAAATCCCACCCAAAACCGGAACACCAATTTCCAAAAAAAACCCACAAAGAATTTACAACAATCAAAGGCCCAACAATTCAAATTTCCCAAGCAACTCTCAATCTCAAACCAATGCTCAAAGACAATCGTACCAAGGCCCCATTTAAGGAAATTCTTCTTCTCAAGGGAACTTGAGTGATATTTTGCAAACACTCCTTGCCAATCAAGAGAAAGATAGGGAGGAGGCAAGGAGAGATAGAGAAGAGGCAAGGAAGGATAGGGAGGCAAACAACCTTAGGGTGAGCAACTTGGAAACCCAACTATCTCAAATAGCCTCCAATATGTCAAAATCTCAAGCCTCAAGCTCCAAAAGATTCACATATCAAACCATCCCACCACCTAGGGAGAATGCTAATCCCATGAACTTAAGGGGAGGCAAGGATTTGGAGGTACACCCCCTTGGAAAAGGCAAGGAGAAGATGAAGAACCTTGAGATGGAGACCTTGGAAATTGAAGACCAAGGAAAGTTAGTAATTGGTCAAGGAGAACTATCAAAGAATGGGGAAGAGACATCCACAAGCAAGGACCCCAAGGGAGACACTTCAAAGAAGGGTAAAGACATTATTGATGATGATGTGGTAGAGGATTACATACCGGAAGTCCCATTTCCTAGTGCTTTGTTGAGCACAAGGAAGTATGAGAAGGAGACCGACTTGTATGAAACTTTCCAGAAGTGTGAGGTAAACATTCCTCTTCTTAGTTTGTTAAATAGTGTCCCTAGGTATGCAAAGTTCTTGAAAGAACTTTGTACATCTAAGAGAAATCCCAAGAAAGGAACCCATAGTGTTAGGGTGAGTGAGCACGTTTCGGCAATTTTCAAGCAAAAATTACCAAAGAAATATGGAGACCCGGGCATCTTCACCATCCCTTGCACCATTGGAGGGCAAAGTTTCAAACGTGCCATGTTAGACCTTGGAGCCTCTATTAACGTCATGCCCCTATCCATATAAGAGACCCTAGGCTTAGGACCTTTGTCTAAGACCGGGGTGGTTATTCAATTAGCCGATAGGTCTAATGTCTATCCCAAAGGCTTGATAGAGGATGTACTAGTAGAGGTAAATAAGCTTGTCTTCCTGACGGACTTCTATGTTTTAGACATGGAGTCTAGTTCAAGTGCCACTCCCCTTCTCCTTGGTAGGCCATTCATGAAAACCTATAAGACCAAGATTGATGTGTGACACGGATGTTTTACAATGGAGTTCGAGGGAAAGAGATTGACCTATAATATCTATGACTCTAGGAGACACCCTAGTGATGTTCAATCTTGTTTTTTCTTAGATATTTTCGAGCCTTTGGTACATAAAATGTACAAATTATGTGATAGGGACCCACTTAAGGTGGCCCTAACTAACAATTTGGAATAAGAGGGTTTGCGGTTTTTGTTGTCGGTTGATGTGCAGGAACATCTCAAAGACTTGGAGAAAGAAGAGACACTAGACACTTATGAAGAACTCAACATCATCGAGGTGTTGAAAACATGGGACTCCAGTGGAAAACACTGGCAGCGCCCCACGACGCAGCTAGTGTCCCCCAGCGCTGGCTGCGTTTTGGTCTGGAGAACCTATCCGAGCTCTTTACTTTGAGCATACCCCTCCACAAGTCCCTTCCCTCAATTGTGAAGCCCCCGAAGGTCGAGTTGAAGACTCTTCCAAGTCATCTAAAGTATATCTTCTTAGGGGACAACCACACCCTACCTCTTATCATCACAAGCACACTCAACGAGGAACAAGAGAGCAAATTGGTAGCATTGCTTCACAAACATAGAGATACATTTGGGTGGAGCATAGCGGACCTCAAGGGAATAAGTCCTGTGACTTGCTTGCACAAGATAAGACTTGAATTGGTCTGACAACCCCAAAGGAGGCTCAATCCACCAATGGCGGAGGTAGTGCAAGGGGAGGTAATTAAACTTTTACAAATGGGCATCATCTTCCCTATTTCCGACTCCCGTTGGGTTCGCCCAACTCAAGTCATACCCAAAAAGGGAGGAGTGACGGAAGTCAAGAACGCACAAGGAGACTTGGTCTCCACCCGATCACAAACCGGTTGGAGGGTATGTATTGACTACCGCCGCTTGAATGCGGTTACTTTGAAAGATCATTTTCCGCTACCATTTATTGATCAAATGTTAGAAAGACTAGCGGGAAAAGCTTTCTATTTTTCCCTTGACGGGTACTCGGGATATTTTCAAATCCCAATCGCACCCGAGGACCAAGTCAAGACCATATTCACATGTCTGTTCGGTACATTTGCATATCGCCGAATGCCATTTGGTCTATGTAATGCACCGGGAACCTTCCAACGGTGCATGTTGAGTATATTCTCAGACTTTGTAGAAAAGATCATAGAAGTATTCATGGACGATTTCACCATCCATGGGGACTCCTATGATGCATGTCTAAAACACCTTGCCCTTGTCTTAGAGCGATGCCAAGAGTCCCATCTCATCTTAAACTCCTAAAAATGTCATTTCATGGTGACTAGTGTCATCGTTCTAGGACATGTAGTGTCAGAAAGAGGGGTTGAGGTGGATAAGGCTAAGGTTGACATTATCAAAACCTTACCTTATCCATCCAACACCCGAGACATTAGGTCATTTCTAGGACATGCCAGTTTCTACCGGAGATTTATTAAAGACTTTTCAAAGATTGTTAACCCCCTATGTAAGCTTTTGCACAAAGAAGCGGAGTTTGTCTTTGGTGCCTCATGTAGGAAAGCTTTTGATGATTTGAAGGAGATATTGGTGACCGCACCAATTATTCAAGCACCTCAATGGGACCTTCCCTTTGAAATCATGACCGATGTAAGTGACTACGCATTGGGAGTGGTTTTGGGTCAAAAGAGTGACAAGGGACCCCATGTGATTCAATATGCATCTACACTCTTGAATGACGCTCAAAAGAACTACTCTACAACGGAGAAGGAGTTCCTTGGTGTGATATATTCCCTAGAGAAATTTCGATCATGCCGCCATTAGATATCTTGTGGAAAAGAAGGATGCAAAACTAAGGTTGTTGAGGTGGATTCTTCTCCTAAGTGAATTCGATTTAGAGATCAAGGACAAGAAAGGGGTGAAGAATGTGGTGGCGGTTCATCTAAGCCGGCTAAACCTTGAAGGAAGACCATCATGCCCTTTTGATGAGGTTGAAGGAGGTCTCCCTCATGAGTCCCTATATTCTATCCAAGTGGAGGAGCCATGGTATGCTACCATGGTCAACTATTTAGTAACAAAGCGGTTTCCAAGCCAGTTTTCTTTCCATCAAAGGAGCAAGGTAAGGTCCGATGCAAAGTACTACATATGGGATGACCCATTCTTGTGGAAATTTTGCCAAGATCAAATTATAAGAGGATGCGTGCCCGAGAGTGATATTCCATCCATCCTACATCATTGTCATGACTATGCATGTGGAGGACACTTTGGGCCACAAAGAACCGCAACAAAAGTGCTTGAATGTTTTTTCTTTTGGCCAAGCTTTTTCAAGGGTGCTCATAAATTTGTGAAGATTTGTGACCGATGCCAAAGGATGGGGAACTTGACAAGAAGGAACGAGATGCCACAACAACCCCCCCTCTATTGTGAGATCTTTGATGTTTGGGGAATCAATTTTATGGGCCCCTTTCCTAACTCTTGTGGGTACTTATACATCCTTTTGGCGGTGGATTATGTGTCCAAATGGGTGGAAGCAATTATCACCCGCACCGATGATGCAAGAGTGGTAGCAACCTTCATCCAAGAGAACATATTTTCCAGTTTTGGTTTCCCAAAGGCCATAATTAGTAATAGAGGTACTCACTTTTGCCTTAAGGTTATTGGAAGCCTTCTAAAAAAATTATGGGGTGAACCATAAGATTTCTACGGCTTATCACCCACAAAAAAACGGCCAAGCTGAGCTCTCCAACCGTGAGATTAAAGGGATCCTCGAAAAGACGGTGAATCCGGATACGTAGGATTGGAGCAAGAGGCTAGTCGATGCTTTGTGGGCATATTGAACCGCATTTAAGACCCCCATAGGCATGTCACCGTTCCGTCTCATATATGGCAAGGCTTGCCACCTCCCCGTGGAGGTTGAGCACAAAGCCTATTGGGCTATCAAATTCTTCAACCAAAACCATGATGAGAGTGGTATGCACCGGAAGCTACAATTGCCAGAACTTGAGGAAATTCGCCATGATGCATACGAGAACTCCTCAATTTACAAGGAGAAAACAAGGAAATGGCACGACGGTATGATAAACCGTCGGGTTTTCAAAGAAGGGGTTCAAGTTCTTGTTTTCCAAAATCGTTTTAAAGTCTTCCCGGGTAAGTTGAGGTCTTAATGGTTTGGACCTTACATCGTCAAGACGCTGCCGGCGTCCCAAGACGCTGCCGGCGTCACAGGACGCTGCCGGCGTCACAGGACACTGCCGGCGTCACAGGACGCTGCCGGCGTCACAGGACGCTGCCGGCGTCACAGGACGCTGCCGGCGTCGAGACCTGATATCAATCCCAATCAACTCACAAACACGAGCTCTTCAATACATCATATCTTTATCCTTCACGTAAAAAAAACCCCAAAATTAACCCCAATCCCTCAAATCTTCACCTTTCTTCACAAAACTTTATCACAATCAATCAAATTCTTCATTCTAACCTTCATTCTACTTTCAAACACCTCCAAATCAACTCAAATCACTAAAAACCTCAGAAATGTTTCCTTTAGAAAACCCAGAAAATTCTTCTTCAAATTCGATTTTAAGGAGCTTTTAGTGGATTTTTAAAGGGTTGTGAAGGGTTCTTTGCTTATTCTAATCATCAAGGAGCTAAATTTTTGTGGAATCGGGAAGGTATAGCTTAATCCTTAACTTTTTCCATTTTGTTCATTGATTTTACTCGAAAAGTAGGATTGAATTAGTCTTCTTTTGAGTTTCTTCTTGCTCTTGTTGATTGTTTAGCTAGGATTGGAGAAACTTTTTCTGAGTAAGGCATAAGAATTCAACCAACACTAAACTTTTGAGGTGTTGAGATTGTTGCACACCAAGTGTTTGTTGAATTGCCTATTTGAGCGAAAAACTGTTTTGAGTGTTTGTTTGTTGTTGTAGTAGTATTGTATTGTGTTGGGCTAGAAGCTTATCTCGAACTGGGCTCTTGGGCTAGAAGCTTATCTCCAACCAGGCTCTTGGCATTACACCTATAAGAGTTTCGCGTCTACCTTGTCCGAGTTGGACGTACCCGATGGGAACTAAAAAGCATACCATTTCCGCCTACACCAAAAGTGGCACAATGCCCCAATTTCAAAAATCCGCCAAATCCTCAAAATCACCAAAAACCTCGAAGAGATAAAATGCCCCAAGGGGGAAATATACAACATGTGGAACCAGATTACGGGATGCATGTAACGTTGCATCTAAGGATGCAAAACTCTCCACCATCACCCACCCCGTGCTTAGACTCATTACCTGTTTCCTGACCACCATTTTTAACTCCGCGGGGAGCCCGCTAAGGTACCGGAGAAAATCCGGCTCTGTTTGTGGACTATGCTCCCGGGAGGGGTGGGGGTACCGGATTGGGCGGACTTGTTCACGAGAGCGTGTATTAAGCACCGCCAAAAATCCACTAGAGCAAGTATCCACCTTGGGGGGATGATTTCCTTTTTGGTTCAACATTATGAAGGGGGGATTGATGAAGAACAAGAAGTCAATTCTTGTAAGGGATTAACAAGGTACAACCACTTGGGACTAGAGGATGAGAACATGTTCAAAGTGAGCAAGTTGGAGCCTTTGAGAAGATTTTGGTTGGAGAGTGATAGCCTAAGCTACATGAAAATTCCTAGACCTTTAAACAATCCTTTACCTAGGGGGCCAAAACCGGAGAATTTATTTTGTCCTAGGGAAGAAAGTTTGAGGGAGAGTAGTAGTGAGGCGGAGGAAGAGGAAGTGCCTGTGCGGCAAAAGAGGCAACAGAGTGAGCAAGTTAGAGAGGAGAGGGAGATCCTCACAATTGAGGCGGGACCTTTCCAAAACCAACCTTTTACATAACAACAACAACAACCACCATATCATTTCCAATCATCTTACCATAGCCACCAAGACACCGACACCCCAATGTATGAGGCGAAGACTCATGCTAGCACCCCAATGGAGCCATGGCAACAACAAATGGCATCATACTTTGATAGCACAAACGATGTCCTCAAGCACATAAGTGGACGGGTGGACGACTCTTATAGTTGGCAACAAATCCAAGGGGGTAGGCTTGAGTCTTTAGATGATTGGCACAATGTGGTGGAGGCAAGGGAGAGGTTGAGAGAGGAGGCTGAGAGGGCCCAACAAGAAGAGTGGAGGAGGATGTTGGAGCGGCAAGAGGAAGACCGCCTTTAGCAAGCACAACAAAACCAAAGGTGGAAAGAACAAAATGACATGTGGGCGGCACAAAATGCTTGGAGGGAGCAAGCCACAGACCATTTTCAAGCTCAAAATGAGCGCCACCACACCTACCTTCAAGATTCATATGAAGATGCGGTGGCACAAGAGAATGTGTATGGTTTGGCTAGCTCACTTTTCGGCATGACCATCCAACAAAACCCCGGCTACCCCACTCCTTACACACAAGAGGCCCTTGATGAAGGACTACAGAGGAGAAGAAGAGTAAGAGACGAAAGAGAGAGGAGGAGAAACCGAGGAGGTGCCTCGGGTTCTTCTCATTTTAACAATTGATGAAACATCCCACCATTTCCCCTACATTGAGGACATTGTATAATCTAAGTGTGGGGGAGAGGATTGTATATACTTTGTTTTGTTTTGATGCATTCTTTAGAGTTTATTTTGAAAAAAAAAAAGAAAAAAAAAATTGAAAATCCTGGCTAGGTGAAAACCCACAAGGGTGGGCACCTACGCAAAAATTGGGAAGGTGCCCGAGGACGGAATGAAAACCCGAAAGGGCGTTCCGGGCAAAATGAAAAATCGAGTTGCGAGCCACCAATGAGAGGAAAGGAAAAGCTAAGGTAAAACCTGAAAGAGCACCTTAGGGAAAATGAGGGATTTTCAAGAAAAAAAATAGGAAAAAGAAAAAGAAAAAAAATTTGAGCAAAATACTTCCGATGAAGAGGATTTTTGGAGGGAAAAGAAGGGAGAAATAAGGAGGAATTTGGAAGGAGGCTAGCTTAGGATTTTTATTTTTATTTTTCTTTGAGTCACACAATATTGGTTCCAAATCGGTGGATTTCTTTTGTGGGTTGCTGGTTGTGCAATTTGTGTAGTTTGGGGCCAACCAACTGACCATGCTTTACATTGGTGGAGTGATAAGGGGGCGATATAAGTAGTTGTGAGATTGATAGGAGTTTGCTTCTACCTTGGGATAAGGTGAGAGTGACCATTACCATCTCGGAGAATAAGGAGGGAGGATGTGTGGATGAGTCGGAGTTGGTGGTGTGTCGAGTCTTGTATTGAGGGAGTTATAAGTAGGAAGTGGTAAGGGAAGAGTGTCTCACAACAACTTTGAGTCATTTTCGTTTAATAGGTGGTTGTGTTTTGAGGGAGATATAAGAAGGTAGTGGTGAGGGAAGAGAGGTCATTACCTTCACATGCTATGTTTGGACTCGTGGTTGTCTTGCTAATCTCGAGTTTTACTCGGGACGAGTAAAAGTCCAAGTGTGGGGGTATTTGACAACTCCAAAATGTGTTGTGTTTAGTAGTGTTTATTAAGTCCCTTTAATGTACTTTTTGCGGGTCGTTAGTATCGTTTTATGCTAACCTTAGTTCTTGTAGTTATATTGTTATTTGGTATTTTTAAGTCAAGTTTTAGAGCCAAGCCTGGAAGTCAACTAAAGTCAAAGTCAAACCCGAGACCCGAAATGAAACCCGACAATTGGAGTGGGCTAGGAGCAAATTATCAATGCAAGAAAAGCAAGTCCAAAGGGTCAATGGAAGTCAAGGCAAGAGTAGCATTCAAAGGGGTCAACGAAAGTCAAGGCGAGCAACCAAGAGTAAAAACTGGCAGACTAAAACGCTGCCAGCGTCACCAGAACGCTGCCAGCGTCCGTGGGCGCTGCCAGCGTCCGTGGGCGCTGCCAGCGTCCGTGGGCGCTGCCAGCGTCCTGGCTTGGGACACGTGCTTCTTCATTTCCCGTCTTGTCATTTTGAGGCCTATTTCTCGAAGGCCTTAGGTTTACGAACCAAGGGTAAAAAAGAGCCAAATTTTAGAGAGAGGAAACATACCATGCATTTCCATAACACTCCACAACAAACCACAAAACACATTGGAATTCTCTCATTTTTGGTTCTTCATTTTTGGCTTGTAACTTTGAGTTGAACTTTATTATTTGGGTTGTAATTCTTGATTATGGGTCGCTAATCTTCTATTTCTTAGTGTAATTGGAACAAGTTTTCCTCTTTTAGCATTGTAAGACTCTTTGAACCTCTTCTTCATTAGTTAATACCATTTTCTCATGTTTATTTTCCTTTGTTGAATGAATTATTGTTGAGACTAACCATCTTAGCAAGTAGTTTGTTTAGTTAGTGCTTTATCTAGATAATTTTGGTTAATTTGTCTTGATATTGTTGAAGCAACCTTGAAAGATTGTAACTTTGGTTTAAAGTTGGAATGTTTTGAGTGGAATTTGGTTTATTGTGTGGTTAGAACATGGTTTTGTGTTTTATTACATGATTCTAGCATGTTTCTTTGGTTTTGTTCATAAAGCATGCATCTTTGATTTGGGCTCATGTTTTAATGGGTGTAAATTGGGTTGTAAAGGGCCATCCTTGGTTGAATTAATCCTTGTTGACTAATTTCTTAGAAACTTGTATTAGATAACGAGAGAAGAGAGGAAAGGAAGAGTTCTTACTTTGCTAATTGTTGGGAACTTGGGAAAATTACACTAAGTTAGTTTCTTTATATTTGAAATTTTGAATCTTAAGTACTTGTTAGTTATTTTAGACTTGTTAATGAATTTCTCAAATCAAACTTTCTCCATATGTGTTATCCTACATGTTTTTGTCATTGTTAATATCATAGTTTGTAATTAATTTAAGTTTGTGTCTTAATTAGTGTCTTAATTAGTGATTAGAGTAATTAGTTAGTAATTAGTTTTGTTAATTGGTTTTTAGCAAGAGTCTAAATTAGTTAATTTAGTTAATCTCGCCTTCTCTTGGGTTCGACCCTATTCTTACCATTTACTACCTCTATTTAAGATAGTTTGTATGTGTTTGTTTAGGAGATATAAATTGTTATTTGACCGTAGCTAATTAGCAGAATTAACGACACGTGAATTAGCCTCGTCAAGTGCCCACGAAAGAGGATCGAAAGTTGATTAGTTAAATTGATTAAGTTGATTAAGTGTAGTTTGTCAAATTGGTAGGTCTAAGCAATAATGTGACGGGAACCCAGAAGGATCTTAGATTACATGGTCGATTGATAAAGCACGTAGATGTCAAAATGCTTAGAGCAAGGTCTAAAATGCAAAGAGAGAAAGAAAGGGCGGAACACTCGCGTGCGTTGAAAGTGAGAACGAATCTCACCTTTTATAAGGAGAAATCCGAAGAGTTTTGGATTGACTCGAACACGGAAAGAAATATAGAAAATATTCTGGAAAAAGGAAAAACGAGCTGCGGAAGAGGCGCAACGCCCGCTGCGTCAACTCTCGAGAAGTTTTCTACTTTGAAAGAAAGATTTCCGCGTTTCTTTATGCAATTGCGGTATATTTCGAATTCTTTTCTAAATAAAATACGGATATATTTTACCAAGAAAGATAAGTTTTGAAATATTAAAATATCCGGAATATTCTCGAGCGCTCAGGCACGGTTTCAAAACACGGTTTATAGAAAATGAAACAGTTTTTGATCCGGACTCGAAAATTAATCTAATGACTGTCAAATCGACTGTATCAGCACGGAGATGACGACCAAGGGGTACACAGAAGTATTTGAGCTATAACTTGACGACAAACTTATTAACTGTCATAAATCCTTTCGCATACCAAACATGCGGCTTAATCATCACTGGGTGGTTGGCGGGAAGGTGTAGATTCGAGGTATCTACAATTTGTAATAAGAAGCAATGGTGATTGGTTCGGTAATATGAGATGTATCCATTGCGGTAAACTAAGGCTAGAAAACGGAGATAAAGGAAATAATTAACAATTATCATTTTAAACTTGCAAACATTTTAAACAAGTTACGCATTTTTATAGTGTCGTCTACCTAACTATCATAAATGATTCCGAGATCAAAATTCATATCGAGTTGGGCACGGTGAGCCGATTCATCCCTTATTAACATAATTCGGTGGATTACCTCTGTAATCGATTCTACATTAGAACTCTCGGTCGATAATATTACTTTAATATTTATCTTAAGCCCGGGACACATGCGGCTACAGTCGCGAATACTTTCGTTGAGCTCAATCCAAATTTTGATGTAATAACCTTTATTACCCCACTTATCCAATGTAACAAGTTTAGCACCTCGGTGAGCCGAGCCTATTTCCTTGTGAAATTAAGACTTATGGATTCTAGTATTTGGTAAGGCTTGATCTCTATTATTATTTAGAAGAGGTCATGTCAATTTATTATCTATTTCGTTTAAGTGAACTAAATCGATGAACTAACGATAATTTTAATTGTTACGGTCGAAGACTCGATAAAAATGCATGTCATGTTATGGCGATTTGGCAATGCATGCAAACATATTAAATAAAATACAAGCAAATAATAAATCTCCTAGTATGGCCTTCCTAATAGAAAATCAAATAAGCTATTACAAATTCTGAAACCGACTCCATTGGTCTCTTGAACTTCATAAGTACACTTCTCAAGGACACCGTCTCTTTCGGAACGCCTTTCCGAATGGCAGCGTGTTTAGGAAACTCAGGAATTACAAATAATTACAAAATATGTTATAAAATTACAATACTTTCCTATTATACATTTGTAAAATATAAAAAAAATTACAATAAAAGTGATACGAGATCACAATAAAATTACAACCGAATAAATATTCCCTTACATTTTGGGCAATATCAATTAAAACTAAAGCCATACTTAGATAAAATTTCATAAATCCAAAACGACATTTATTCATTCAAAATGCACCATCATAATATGTATAAGACATGCTCATTTTAAGTGCCAAATCGTCCTATTTAACATATGTATCGCATATAACCCGCTTTTATGGAAATGCGTGATAATAACATTTAAAAATCACCAAACAATATTTAAATCATATTTAAGTCCAATTTAATTATCCTAACTAATTTAGGACTCAAAAATTAGTCATAACTCAGTTTTTGACAATAATTCAACTTGTTGCTTTATAATTGCTCATAATTAGACTTTAAAATCATATCTTAATTATATAAATCCAAATTTAATTACAATAATTTTGAATTTTGAATTTTAAAAATTTTGAACATTATGGAACATTTCCATGACACTCATTATATCAAAAATCAAGGTTAAAAGTTTCGAATTGATTTTGAGAAAGATTCGGTTGAGCTTTATTAGTTTTATCAAATAAAATACATAAAGCAAGTGAAAATTAATCTAATTAACGTTTCAACTTTAGATCTGAAATGTGGGACATTTATGCAACCAGTAAAAATTTTCTCATGACATGAAATTTATTTTAGCTATATTTGCTAAAATAGTAACTAATTATGTCATTTTTACATTCAGACTTCATAAACCATGCTAGACAAATCATATTCGTCTCAAATGTTACAGAAAGAGATTAAAATATGAATGTGACAACCTACTAAATTTTCATTGTCAGATTCAAAGCGGAACATTTTTTAACCATCTAACCTTCATTTATTTTATTTTATCATATAAAAATCTTAAATCATGAAAAATACGCCCAACTCATATGAAATTTTACGTAAAGTAGTTTAATTTTCAATGGATGTCGTGTACAAATTTCATGGTCATAAGATATTTCTAACTATGTTTAGTATTTTAAGCACCATTTTACAAATTAAAATGTAATAAACATACTAAAAATCATTTTTGAGCAATATAAATTTCCATAAATTATCAAAATGACCTAAAACCATATAAGAACCAGAATATATAGACATGCAAAAAACTACTACTTTTATTTAAGTTACATCAACTCGAAAAAATTATAAATCGATTATGAATGCAACAACCTAGGCTCTTGATACCTCTTGTAAGGTTTCTAAAACCCATTATTAGACATTTATAATAATATATCATAACTAGTTTACTAATTAAACTAGTGGAACTTATGCATGCAAAATAAAATAATACAAAGATAAAAAGAAACTATTTCCTTACATTGATTATGAATAATATGGGCACAATATTTGATCACCTTTCAAATATTGTTCTTGAGCTTATATAATAAGGATGATCTCCTAAGTGTCAAATTAGAAAGTCTCCAATTAGATGCACCCAAGACAACCCCTTTAATCTCTACTAAAATACTACACTAGTATAATATAGTAGTAGCCCTTAAAACAAATCTAATAACTTTTATTACTACACTAATAATATTATTAGAGAATATGAACTTCAATTTTTGTGAAACTTCTCAAGTTTTCATTTAGTGAGAAATAGAGGGTAGAGAGATAAGCATGCAACAATTGCATATAAGATGAACTTGTTAAAATAAGAGAAAAAATTATCCTCTTATGTTGCTTGAGAGAGCCCGCCACACCACCACATGGGGGGTGTGTTGTCCTTTTCATTTTGTTCTTAACAAAGCATTAGAGTTGGGTATAGGTTTGTAGGCATTATGATTGTGTTTTTTAACAATTAAAATAACAATCAGAATTGCCCTACAAGTTACTCACAAAACCGGTTTAGGCACTTAAAATGTAGTCCATTTTATTTTTTTGTGATTTTGTCATTTGTCACATATGTGACATGTGACATGTAATTTTAGCTTATAAATGTGCATTTAACAGAATTAAATGCAGTTTAATAACAAATATATTAGACTTAACATTTTAAGTCATATCTTATAATTACATGTAAATAAAATGGTTCATCTCATATTTGGTTAATATAATCTACAACAAATTCTAATTATAATCAACCAATTTTGCTTTTCTCAAATCTTTCATAAACATTATGCATTCTTAGTAATATAACAATTAAATTACTAAAAAGAATCTTATTTAATCATATTACAATAAGATATACTTTTCACTTATAATTTAAACTTTGATCCATTTAAGGGATTAATCAATTTGTATCGCTATACATTTATGTAACTTACATAAAAAGGGGATTGTCCTTTAGGGTGTGACCTCAAGGGATAAACTGATCACCACTGTCATACAACAGTAACGTCAAACTATAGTGAGTCAATCGTTACCGATTAATGTTGACCAGTTGACCATAATATTTGTCATCTCTTTGTATTCTTATTATTGAGATTGAATTATGTGATCTCACTACTGTTGAGGACACATACTCCAACATAAGTATCGTGAGTCACATCGTGTTGGCAGTCTCTTGGGTTTGTCTCTTCATTGTGCCTTATCTTTGGTTGATATTGGTTATAAGTTGATTGATTTATGTATTTATGTTGATGTTGCTCTTTTTTTATTGCACTCACAAGTTTCACAAAATGATGTATTGTTTCAAATGTCTCCTTAGTGATCGTATTTTAGTGTTATATAGCTGAGCAAATCTTGAGTTACTCCCCCACTTACTATAACATTCATTTTTAATAAATGAATTGGTTGCAGATTGTTGCTGATAGGGGATTTCGAGGAGTTACTTAACGAGTGTTGTACTTTTATTGATTGACATTACGCTGTAATTTACACTCTTTCCTAGTATTGTATTTGTCTTCTATTCAGGGCTCAAAATCCCTTATATTCATTTAAGTCGTATTTTGCATATAAAGTTTTTAGCCTTATGTTTTGGTTTTATGATTTACTTAGCGGTTTTAAATGAGCGGGATTACTTGCAATTTTGTTGCCATGTTTTTGTTTATTTTTGTTGCAGTAAGCACAAGGCGTTAGATTATTGTTCTCCCTTGAAAATGCAATACCATTTACCTTAATTTCATTTGATTATCCTACTCTTTAACAATACACAAAATCTCATTGAAAACGGGTACTATCTGTCACAAGCTAAACATGAATAGTGACCCTCTCAGCATTTGCAGGTGGGGAGGGAAATTAGAGAGCAAATAGATCCCCCACTCGCAAAGAGGGGCACTATTCGTCTTTAGCTTGTGACGGATGGTGCCCGTCTTCAGTGAGACGAGTTATTAACAATAATATTCCATATTTAGTACTCCCTCCAAGTTTCAATGTTGTTCTTCTTTCTTTTGGGTAGAAGGATTAAGGAAGTGGATTTGGAACACAACAAACACATTACCTCCCTTGCAATTTAATTGAGACGACACAAACGCTTCCAAATAAGAAAATAAGGAACATCACACAACTATGCACAGAAAGAAAAGAGAGAACATTACTCAAACTTGGAGAGAGTATATACTAAGATTATTTGGTTTAAGTTTTATGTTTGTTGTACAATAAGATTTGTCAATATTGGACAGATTTGTGTTATATTTTCGTATATATGACTATATTTATAAGGAGGTCTAACAAGGACTAGGTCTTGAGTAAGAAAAAAAAAAGAAAACTATATAAAATACGAAGACCAACTCGTTCCAGTGATTCCTCGCAAGAACTTTGAAATCATTGACCCATCCTTTATTTGTACACATGGCACTATTTGATTGGAGGATGAGTTTCATTAATATAAACCAAATCATCAAAGTTACCATATTTTTTTTAAATGCTTTTAGTTACAATTTTAGAAATAAGAAAAAATATGTAATTATAGGTGGAGAAACACCCACCCACCCACCCCCGCGCGGTCCATACGTCGCAAGGTTCCGACATACGGCTTTGCTCGACCTGGAGGATTTGACCCAAATCGGATGAAGGCCTAGATAGAGTCTCCACCAAGGTTTGTGGGAACTTGGAACAGTTCAAGTCAACGTTACATCTTTCATCGAAAGAAAAGTGCAAATCGAATACGAGTGATTAAAGCTTAGAGACTTCTCTCCCTAAATCACTCGAATTGAAGAACTCTCGCTACCGATGGAATCGGCTATCCGAAAACCATAGATTTTGAGTAAGAGGTGAAGGTATGTAACACCCGGAAATGTACCCTATTTTTCTAATAGAAATATTTTACGAAATCTTTTCAGTAATTTTATGTTTTAATTAAGATTTTTATGTTTCGAGTCGAATTTAGAATTTCCGAGTTCGTATTTGGAATTTCTGCGAGATTCCATGAAAATCCCGTCTTAAGGCGAGTTTGACTTTTCTTGACTTTTGAGTCGAGTTTGACTTTTCATGACTTTTGAGTCCAGTTTGACTTTTCTTGACTTTTGAGTCGAGTTTGACTTTTCTTGACTTTTGAGTCGTTTTTGACTTTTGTTGACTTTTGAGTCGTCTTTGACTTTTCTTAAATTTTAAGTCGTCTTTGACTTTTCTTGAATTTTAAGTCGTCTTTGAATTTTCTTGACTTTTAAGCCGTTTTCGACTTTCGTTGACTTTTCCGACTCACCCTTTATATATACTCACACTACCCCTTAACCTAATTTTCATTCATCACAAACTCAAACATAAACCACATTTCTTCCTCTTGAAGAAAACCTTGCCTCCATCCATTTTTCAATCTTCCAACCTCCGTATCTCCTTCGTTCCTTGGTAGAATTCGCGTAAGTTCGTCTTATTCTTCCCCTCTTACCTTCCTCTATCCGTATTGGTATTAAAATCATCGTCTTTCTCGCTTTTCAATCTTTTCGTCTTTCTCAAGATGAATTTTATTCATCTTTTACGATCTATATGTAGGTGGTGACCTCCAAGATCCCGACAAAGACTATTTTCTAATAGAAGAGGAGCTTGACGAGTAGTGAAGACGCTTAAAGGTAACGGTGAAGGGTTCCTCGATATCATTTACGTGTTTTATGTGATTTCTAGGATAGAAACCGTATGTAGATTATGGTTAGTAAGCTTATGACTTGTATTGTTGTTGATGGATGTTGTTAGTAGTTAATTGATATGAGAATTGATGATTTGTAATGATAAATGAGGTTTTTGTTGTTGATAACCTATGGATTTTTGTTCGTCCTTGAATCCCGTGAAGGACGCAGGCTGCGTTGGGGGACGCAGGCTGCGTCGTAGGACGCAGGCCGCGTCACCCGCTGCCAAACAGAATTTTTCCTGCACTGACCCCTTTTCGTAAAATGATCATATCTCCTTCGTTACTTGCTTGTTTTGGGCGTGTGATATCTCGTTGGAACCGTAAGAGGTTAAGCTATCACCTCGACTTGGAATTTCTGCATTCCCATA
>JAIUZE010015224.1:0-29210 GCA_022085475.1 Heliosperma pusillum | reverse complement strand
TCTCATGGAATCTCGCGGAAATTCCAAATACGAACTCGGAAATTCCAAATTCGACTGGAAACAATAAATTCTAAATTAAAACTTAACTTTGCTGAAAAGTATCCGTAAAATATTTTCACTAGAAAAATAGGGTACATTTCGGGTTGTTACATTATGAGTGTAACTTCAACCCTTATTTGTGTAACTTTAACCAAAAATGTGCTTTCGTCTATACAAATTTAAGATTTTTATGAGTGTAACCTCAGTCATTATTTGTGTAACTTTAACCTAATATGTTATTTCGATTATACAAAATTTGAATTTATGTAACTTAAACACTTTTTTGTGATTTTAGCATTTTTATGAGCGTAACTTCAGTCATTACAACTTCAACCAATATTTGTGTTACTTTAACCCAATATGTGATTTCTACTATACAAATTTTACAATTTAAGGTAACTTTAGTCCTTACTAAGTGTAAGGTCAATTTTTAATAGTGTAACTTCATTTTCAAATAGTTGAATTACAGTCCTTAAAAGTGTCATTTCAAGCCTTAATAGTGTAACTTCAGTCCCTAATAGTGTAACTTCAGTCCCTAATAGTGTAACTTCAGTCCTTATAAACCCAGTACATAAAAGTGTAACTTCAGTACATAAAAGTGTAACTTCAGTACATAAAAAAAACGAGATCTAAAATAAATAAAAAAACATTAAACTAGTGTAACTTCAGTCCAAACTAGTGTAACTTCAGTACAAAATAGTGTAACTTCAGTACAAAACTTCAGTACAAAATAGTGTAACTTCAGTACAAAATAGTGTAACTTCAGTACAAAATAGTATAAATTCAGTCATTAAAACTATTACGAGATCTAAAACATTAAAACGAGATATAAAAACATAAGAAATTTAAAAATTTTAAAAAAAACACAAAAAAATTGTGTAACTTCAGATATTAAAACTGTAACTTCAATTATTATATATATAACTTCAGTAAAATAACACATCTAACCACAAAAAAAAATGGTGGTTTTTAAGATCTAAAAAAAAGCAACATAAGAAATTTAAAAAAAAACGAGATTTAAAAAAAGTGAATCTGAAAAGAAAAAAAAGTAGATTTAGAAATAAAACGTATAAAATAAAAAATAAAAAACATATAAAATCTTAATAAATAAAAAACAGGAACATTAAAAAAAAAACAAGAAATCTGAAATTTGAAAGAGGAGGCGGTCGATGACGAGTGACGACAGAGGGGAGAGAGGAGGCGGCGGCGGTCGAGGACGACGGAAAGAGTGGCATAGGAGGGAAGAGGGTGGCGAAGAGGAGAGTGGCGGTGGAGGTGGGTGTTGGTGTGTGGCGGCATTGGAGGAGTGCAGTGGAGGATGGTTGTTGGTGAGTGGCGGAGAGGAGTGCGGTGGCGGTGGAGGATAGACGGTGGAGGAGGATAGGCAGTCGGGTTTGGTGAGTGAGGGAAAGGGGGAGGTGTTGCGGTGGTGACCCGTGGTGGTGGAGGAGAGGGAGGTGGCGGAGAGGGAGATGGCGGCAGTGAGGATGGACGGCGGTGGAAGGCGGGGGCCGGAGATGCCGACGGTGGCAGGGTATTTTTGTGCTTTTATTTTTTGGGGTTTATTTTGTGAGAATAATGAGAGAGATGGGAGGTAGAGAGAGAGTGAGTGAATGTAAAAATGAGAAGAATGAAGGGATTGAAGAGTATTTGTATTAGGGTTTGGATGAGGATTGGATTGGGTGTGTTTCAAAATCATGGCCATTCATTTTGTTTGAATCTCAGCCCCTCATCATCTTGAACCAATGGCTTGGATGATGACTCATGGACTCACTCTTTTGGGATGGACTCTCTTGATCCTTTCTCTCTATCTATATATATATATATTTAGTAAGTTAATACCCTTTTCTGAAAATTGGAACTATTTTCTGAAAATTTGTGCATTTATAATTATTACAATTAAGGGTAAGATAACATTGCTTGTATGTACCATATATGGTGTAAAAGAATTGCTAGCATAATTGATCTTAGAGTTGAATCCCCTTCTAATGTAGCTAAACACATTATAGAGAAGATGAGCCTGAGATTCCGCTTGACTGCCAATTTCCCTCTTAAGGATCGAGACAAAACTCTTATGAGAAGATTGATGGATAGAGGGAGGAACTAACTAGGATGATGATATATTGAACTTGAAAAACAACCGGTTGATATTCTGAGATGATAAGAGAAGATGAGAATGAAGGGATAGGGTAGGTAGGTGGATTTTCCATCTGATTTTGTTGCCTTATCCTTTGCTTTGTGTAGAGATGGGCCTCTCATGTATGGGCCGACAAATTTAGTCGAGACTCGATTCGTCTTGTGTATTGTATTCGATTTGTTTAATAATTAATACAAAAAATTACATTTTACCAAAAAAAAACATTGTAAGGTAAAACTTAAATTTGTTAATAGATAATATTTCAAGTAAACCAAAATAAGTTATAATTTTTAATATAATTAATCAAAATCTAATCGTATTTAAGAGTAGTAGCCTATTATCATAAACTCTCAGAAATAAAATATTTATTTAGCTATTGTTCAAGATATAAACATACATGTATACATAAAAAAGAAATTCAAATGACTTAGGTCATCATATGCATGATATCAGATGTTTTATAGTATTATTTATGTCAAATTAGGTCTCTTATTAGTATTACTTAGATGCGTAAATATTATACATTGAGGTCATGCTACGCCATGTTGTTATATAAGAGACATGAGCAGTCACATAATCATGTTGGAGTTTATCTCCTGAAACCATATATTAGTCATAGCTAGCTTTCCAGCGTCAAGAACGACATCATCGATGGATTAAAGTTTTACAATGATAATAGGGAACAAGTGTACCATAGCCACACGAAAATTAATGTTAACAAACAAGTTTCCATAAATTTACCAGATTAGATGTCGTAATATACATTTTGCGTGAAGTTCATAAAGAACTATCAATCTTAATCGTAGATAGTCAACAACAAATTATGTTGTTTAGAAATCTAACAAATTCTCCAAACACGCTACATATATAATTGAGATACCCGTTTTTTTTTTTTTTTGCATACCATCATTCCGTTTTTACATCCTTGTATGCTTTCAGACTGAAATATATTGGTAGATATTATTGTAGGTTAATCTAATTTGAGAATACATAAAAGTCTGTTTCAGTAGAGTTTTATATTGAACTAAAAAATCAGTGTTGTGTACACAAATATAATTAGGTTATTAATAAATAGGTTTGGGCTCATGTTACATGTAAATATGCCAATGAACTTTTTATCCCAAATCCGGTCTGATTAAATCTCGTGTCATGTTTGTTTTGACTCACTTACATAAATGGATCATTAAGTCTCGACCCACTTCGTTAATTTCGTTTCGTGTTCGTGTCGTATTTTCGGACCATATCAATATTTGCCACTCAACATAAACATTCTTATTAATCTAAACATCTACTCATTACCCAACACTCTTTACCAACCTGAATTCATAAACACAGTTTTAAGTATATTAAGTTCAAATGTCTGATGTCAGTGGCATGTGGCTCCTTCTTGAATCAGAGCAAATTAGCCCATGACTCCAAGGACTTTCTTATAACGGAAATTTCCCATGATACCCTCGAAGTTTGGTAGATTACACATGGTACCCCTTCTTTTAAGTTTCTACATATAATATCCCTGTATTTAGCTTTTTTCTTTCCCAAAATGTCTTTTGACAAATTTCCGTCATAACGTCGTTACTCATATGACTTGTGAGGCCATTTTTTTTTGTTTTCTAATGCACTCATGTGACTTGGAGAAGGGATATGCGGTATGAGGTGGGCTTATGAACGACAACAATACGCTAGAGTGACTCATCGCAGAAGGGAAGCAGTGGCGGAAGCATTGGCGCAGCGTGAGTGACACACGAAGAAAAGAAAAGAATAATAGGGCGGGGAAGAGGTAAAGCAAGGTGGTCGTTGTAAAATTTGCGTGGGGGTGGCTGGCATCAGACTTCTGTCCAGGTGGCCGAGTCATAGTGTGGTTTTAGGAGGAGGGGAAGGGATTTCAGTTAAGATGATGATGATGATGATGATGATGATGATGATGATGGTGAGATAAAATTAAGATGGTGATGGTGGCTCATATGGTATTAGGTGAATTTTTAAGAAGATGAGATAATGGGTGGTTTAGGGATTTTGGGAATTTTATGATTTTAAGTAAATGTTAGTTTAATAGATAAAATAAGGATTTAGGTAAAGATGATGAGGTGTTAGTGAATTAGAAAACAAAAAAGGCCTCAAAAGTCAAAAGAGTAGCGGCGTTATGACAGAAGTTTGCTAAATGGCATTTTGGGAAAGAAAAAGCTAAATACAGGGGTACCATATGTAGAAACTTAAAGTGAGGGGTACTATGAGAAATTTCCGTTCTTATAATAATGCTTTGTTGCAATTTTTGAAAACCTATAGGTCGAATACTATGTGAGAGAAATCAATATATATATATATATATATATATATATATATATATATATAGAGGTAAGATCCGGTGCAAACGACCACTCGGTGCAAAAAGTGAAAACGTACTAGTTTTATAAAAATTGATGCGTATACAGTATACTCCCCAAAAAAATAAAACCTATACCCCCATCTCTCTCATACTCACCATTTGTTACATTTCCTGTACTTTATCATGATTCACCAGAAACGCCCCAACCACCACCAGACCTCTAAACCAACACCACCGCCATACGCCCCAACCACCACCTGACAAACTTTCCGGCGCGCCACCTCCACCACCGAACGCCGACAATTGCCCCAGCCACGAGATGCACCAATACCGACAACAACTTGCAACCATTATTGTAGGTACTAATTCCATCGACAATCACCAGAAACGCCGGCGAGAATCCCTGATGCCGGCGCAACTCTGGCTACGTCATTGAGCACTACCAATTCCCAACATACACCATTTTCGAACCCAGATCTAAAATTTTCTTCCTGCGAACTCGCCGCCGTGAGGAACTGTCGACGAAGGAAGGCAACAGATTGAAGGGGAAACACAGGTAAGAGTTGTCTCATTCCCTTATACACAATCAGAATTTCGCGCCTTTCCGCCATTGTTGCGATGTATGAGGTACGGTCGACGAGGGGATTTCTCAATCTCTGATTTTGTTTTGATTTTGATTTAAATATTAGAAATTAGGGTTTATTTAAGGAATTATACTCGGTGGGGTTGCAGTGATTACGTGGTGATTGCTGGTGGTAGTAAATTGGGTGATGGCGTGGGTCTTGGTGGTCGGAGATGGACCGACGTTGGGTGTGGTGGCTCCGAAGTAGTTCGTGTATTTGAAGTAGGACTTCAATTTGGGTTATCGATATACGTGTATTTTATATTTGTGTATCTAGAATAGTATTTTATGTATTTAGAATAGTATTTTATGTATCTAGAATGATATTTTGTGTATCTATGTAATTCGTATTTTAACGTACCTCTGACAATAATTTAAAATGTACTCCGTATATGAGATCTTGTAAATAATGTAACTACGTTTCTAAAAAGTGTATCTAGAGTAGTACTTTATGTATCTAAAAACTGTATCTACGTTCCTAAATAGTGTATTTAGAATTATGATAAAAAAAAACGTACCTAGGATGGAAAAAGTGCATTTACTTAAAAAGAACATATAAAAATCTGGTAAAAGAGTGTACCTATGATAAAAAAAATGTGTATCTACATTCTTAAAAAATTTACATAGAATTTTTGTAATATGCGTACCTACGATAATAAAAAGCGTATTTGAGATTTGTTAAAGAAAAAAAAAAATAGTGTATCCATCATATATAACAATGTACATATAGGTCGTTTCCACTTTTTCCACCGAGTGGTCGTTTCCACCGGATCCTAAATCTATATATATATATATATATAATATATATCATATATAGATATATCATCTATATCTTCTATATTCTCTATAAAAGAGGCTTTTTTCGAGCAATTCTATTGGTCAACATCATCTTTTTAAATTTTTGGAAAGTATATTTTAAGATCTTCCAAGATTACGAAAAAGATACTATGTAATATTTTAATATCACAACGACTATTATTTACGTAAGAAAAAATTGATTATCAATCTGACAAAAAAATATAATGCAAAACATTTCGAAACTTATATATTTGGATTCTTGACGAAAAATGCTTTCATTAAAGTACAAAATTTGTATTTTTTTACTACCATATCATTTATAAGATCATATAACAATAACCTAAGTATATGAAAATTAAATAAATGACTTTTTAAATATTTTTTTATTATTCTAATATTAGTATAATGGTTTAGTAGTATTCAAGAAATAATTAGTTTATAGAAAAATATGATGTAGTACTTAGTATGTTATTTGTCCCACATTGAAAAATAATGTAGGTGTTATGATTATACTACATATAATAAGTAGAATTGTCCCACATAAAAAGTTTACCTTAAGATATGGTGATCCTATGATTATAAATATGAGTCATAATTGGAACTTATGTATCCACCCAAAATCTTTTGAGTCTCTTAAGTATTGTCTTAGAGATCTCTTACAAGTTTGTATTATTATCTTTACAATAGTGAAATTTATATCATAAAAAATTAATTTAGGAAAGATTCATAAGTAATACTTTGGATATAAAAAATTAAGTGGATAATCTTTTAATTATTATATAAAATAAAAATAATAAAAATATATATTTATAAAGAAAAAGATGGTGTATTACTTAATATATTATTTTTCTCACATTGAAAAATAATGTAGATGTGGTAAACATATTACGTATAAATTGTAGAATTATCCCATATCGGAAAAATAACATAAAGTGGCTAATCCTATGATTATAAATAGGTGTCGTCCTTAAACCTGAGGTAATAACCCAAATTGTTTTGAATCTCTTAAAAATTTTCTTAGAGATCTCTTAAAAGTTTGTAGATGTGATGAATGTACTATGTATAATAGTAAAAATGTCCCACATCATAAAATTAACATAAGGTAGGTGATCCTATAATTATATATAGGAATCATCATTTGACCTTATACATCAAAGTGAAATCTTTTAAGTCTCTTAAGTATTGTCTTAGAAATCTCTTAAAAGTTTGTGTATTATTATCTCCACAATTGTTAAATTTACATCATCAAAAATTAATTTATAAAAGTATTATTAAAAAAATTGAAGTATCATAACAAAAATTATGAAGATAATATAGTTACATTCGTGGTAAAAAAACCTCGAAAGCTAAGTATAGAAACTCATACTATTTATTTGCACATACTTGGTGTAATTTTTAGTATATTATTTGTCCCACATTGAAAAATAATGTAGGTATGGTGAATATATTACTTATATAGTAGAATTATCCCACATGAAAAAATTATCATAAGGTGGGTGATCTTATGATTACAAATAGGAATCATATTTGGAAATAAAGTTTCAACCCAAAATCTTTTAAGCCTCTTACATATTGTCTTAAAGAGCTCTTAAAAGTTTGTATTATAATCTAAACTATAGTTTAATTCACATCATTAAAAATTAATTTAGAAAAGTATCATAAATAATAATTTTGATGATAAATTATTTAATATGTTATTTGAAAAACAATGTAGGTATGGTGACTGGTGAATATATACTATGTATAAATAGTAAAATTGTCCCACATTGAAAAATTATCATAAGGTGGAGTGATCATAGATATGATCATCTTTTTTATATTGTTAATAAAAGACTTTTAAAATATAATAAGTGACCTTTAAAATATATTTTTATTAATCTAATATAGAAAAAGATGGTGTATTACTTAGTTTTTTATTAGTCCAACATTGAAGAATTATGTATGTATGGTGAATATATTACATATAAATAGTAAATTGTCCTACATCAAAAAAATTACTATAACATATAGTGATTCTATGATTATAAATAGTAGTCATTCTTGAACTTAGGTATAAACCCACACTTTTTTAAGTCTTAAGTACTGTGTTGAAGAGTTCTAAAACTTTGTATTATAATCGTCACAATAGTGAAATTTACATTATTAAAAATTAATTTAGAAAAGTATTATAAATAATAATTTTGATGATAAACTATTTAATGTGTTATTAGTCCCACATTGAAAAATAATGTATTTGTAGTATATATATATACTGAGTATTACTCCGTATATAAGAATAATTTTGATGGTGTATTACTTAATAAGTTATTTGTCCTACATCGAAATATAATACAAGTATGGTAAATATGTTACGTATAAATAGTATAATTGTCTCACATCGTAAAATTATCATAAGGTGGGGTGATTCTATAATTATAAATAGGAGTCATCATTAGAACTTAGATATCAACCTAAATCTTTTGAGTCTCTTAGATATTGTCTTAGAGAGCTCTTAAAAGTTTGTATCCACATTGGTGAAACCTACATTATCAAAAATGAATTTAGGAAGGTATCATAAAAAAATAAAGTGAATTTTTTATTTATTTATCTCAATATACATTTCTTATATTATATTCAAGTGATATTTATAATTTTTATTAAAACCTTTTACATTTCATTTCACAAAAAAAAATATTGTGAAAATGAGTCATCTTTCAAAGTTAGATATTCACCCAAAATCTTTTGAATCTCTTAAGTATTATCTTACAGAACTCTTAAAAGTTTGTATTATTATCCCCGCCTTAATGAAATTTACATTATCAAAATTAATTTAGGAAAATATCATAAATAAAAATTTAAGAAAGTATAATAAATAATAATTTTAATGGTGTACAAATAAATATGTTATTTGTCCCACATTGAAAAATAATGCAAGTGTGGTGAATATACTATGTATAAATAGAGGAATTCTCCCACATCGGAGAAATATCATAACCTGGAGTGATCATGCGATTATACATAAGAGTCGTCCTTGGACTTAGATATCAATCCAAAATCGTTTAAGTCTCTCTATTATTGTTTTAGAGATCTCTTAAAATTTTGTATTAATTATGAAAATAATCTAATTATAAGATTCGTAGTAAAAAAAATGTTATCACTATAGTATAAAATTTCATATTATTTGCACATACTTGGTGTAATTCTTAGTATGTTATATGCCCCACCTTGAAAAATAATGTAAGTGTGGTGAAGATACTAATACCTATAAATAGTAGAATTGCCCCATGTCGGACAATTACCATAAGTTAGGGTGATCAACCCAAAATCTTTTGATTCTTTTAAGCATTGTCTTAGAGAGCTTAATTCTTAGGTACCTTGGATCATTTTTCGAGTCATATAGATCAAATATAACTTGATAACTTGCAAGGTTGGTAAAATATGTTTAAAATAGAAGTTGAATCAATATATTAATATTATTTTCTTAAAAATTACGGAGTATATTTTATTATAGTCTTAAAATTTCAAAAGTTTATTTTTACAAGTTAATTGTAATAAGAAAATTATGAAAATGACATTAACGTAGACCCGTACATCGCATGGGCATGAAATCTAGTTAAATAACATCTTAGTGAGAGAGTGAAAGGTAAAATGATGGAGAAATAGTGTTGCTTTATTTCTTTTATTTTTTAAATAGAATTCCTGCTATTTTTTATTTGCAGAATTACAATGTCAAATTAACGGCTGAAAGTGACGAAATCGTACATGAGTTCCTTAATTGTATTTGTATATATAAAATAAAAGTTGAGGTCCTTAGCTGAATTTTTTTTCCAAAGTTGGGGTCCTCATCTTATGGTTAACTCTCTTTGAATGTTATACCAACATATATAATTAATACTAAACGAAACATCTTTTATGTTAAATGAACTGATGTTCATCCATATCCAACTAAATCAACCTTAAAGTTGGTTGCTCCAATTTTCAATATAGGACTTTTATTTTATCAACTAAGTTTCAAACCCTGGCAACGTAAACCAACATTTACAATTGTCGTTAAATGAATTCTTAGGACATGCAACATGTATATATTGTTAAAGATGATCCTAATGCGTGCTCCGTGCATCGCACGGTCTTTCATTTAGTTGTCTAACATATAGACATCCATATGATAATAATATTCCATAACATGCAAAAATTTGAGAAGAATACTCCAGAGTGTAACTACATTCCTTTTAATTCACTACAATATAATTCTGGAATCACTACAATTTAGTTTTTCTATTCACGTTGAATTTTATTTTATTTTCACTAATTTAACTCAATTCAACTAAACACTGTATTTTTACTTTGGTAAAGAATAACCCACGAAACTCAAAAAATCGAATGCAATCAAGTAGATGGCGGGAATACGCACCAAGTACAGTGTCACTGCAAGTTTAATAGTACAAGATTAAATAGACTAATGATTCTGAGATGATGCATACCTTTCTGAGTTTTACGAAGGTAATCAATTTATACAAAATAGCCGACAAATAGGGACTTGTACCATCGTTAAAAAAACTGAGGAAATTATCTTCCATCTTCAGGTGGCCCAGCTCCCAGGAATAATTCACGGATCCCTTTCTTAACAGCTCCTGAATCCAATTTGGCACGCCGTTCCACATACGATGCTAACACCAGATGAAGATAAGAATCAAGGGCTACGAAAGTCGAGTTGTAACAACCACATTGAACATGAAAAAGACATTGCAATTAAAACCGGATATGGGATGCAGTCGCCATATTATGCATTGCTTAATAACAAAGCCACCCCACCACAATCACTAAGGATGAGATATCTGTTCTATACCTGATCGGAATTGGTAGTTTTACAATGATCTCAGTTTTTGCGTCATGAATTTGGCCAATACAACAATTTTAAAACCCCAATGCCTCAAGGTCCCTTAAATGGGTGGGGTAAGGGAGTCATATGTACGCTACCTTACCCCATGTTCAATTGAGACGGGTTATTTTTGGATGTGACCCAAAATGAAAACTGCCCGAGATATCATTGGATGAGGGCTACTTTACAACCCGCGCCAACAACATTTTCCCCACTGCCATAGATTTGGCCTATACTGCCACAAAATGTAAACGTTAACAAAGAGGTCAGTTGAAGTGTTGTGGCCAAGGTATTACACAAATCTTCCTATTCAGAGATGATCACATTTGAGGCAAAAATAAATTTCATGCAAAACAATCAAGTTGGCAAATAACATCCATCAACACAAACCCATCGATACGTTTCTTGAGAATGAAGTTTGCATCATCAACACTTACGCTCAGTTGGTCGTTTCATCAGGGGAATATGCAAATATTTCTTGGCTGATATTTCTTTAAGTGAATCATTTCCTGAAAGAAAAGGAATAATCAGACTAAGTCAAGGAAATTTAAAAGTAAATCCACACGGCTTGTCTTTGCCATAAAAGATCTTTATCGCATATTGTTTTCCTCATCACCCCCATTTGACGGTCCCAATACTGCACACTGAAACTTGTAAGGGAAAAGATAAAACATCAGCTACCTTCGTCATCTGTTGTGCAAGACCAGCAGTTCAAGGTGTCATTATAGATAGCAGCCTGCAGTATGAGATTATGGCATTCGTTCTCCAAATGTGAACATAATGCCTGCCTCGTATCTGTAAAAACATCATGTGGAAAGAGAGAACATAAGAAGCGTATTAACCCTAAGATGAATAATCCACTAGACGCAGAATGCCATAAAGGGTGTACAGAGAAATTATTTTCATAAAATGTGCGCATTTGATAACAGGAAGGAGTCATTTGAATTTATTACGTCTTAATTGAATGTTTATTGAACATTTGCTAAGGAAGTATCTAAGTTTTTGATGACAGACAATATAAGTCAAGGGATGCCAGGGCTGACGCCATGTACAAAGAGACAGCGTGGGTTGACGATTATGTACAAAATGAGAGATGAATTATGATGCTCTAAATTTCCTCAAACTATCTTTTGGGTAATCTTATCCAAAAAAAGGAAAGAAAAACAAATTATGATTTATGTAAAGCACTTGGCTCCAGCTACATAGTAAGATTAGTAACTACTGTGGGTAATTATTTATTCTCCAACTCATCTTTTACCGTAAACAGCCTATGGCATTATTACCCCTAATGCCTTAAGTTGCAGAGTAGATGAACGAAATAATGGTTGCTCTAGTATCTAACAAAAAGACACATTTGGAAATGAGCGATTTGGATGCAGTTGCAAATTCTGAGACAATAACCAAAAAAAAGGAATACATCATGTTGGAGCATTAGGGAACAAGCAAAATGCTACTAAACGAAAGTTCACACAACTTAACAGTTTGGATCTGATGCTTGATTTGTGGACAAATGCGCTACTGTGAAACTTAAGGCTTACATATGAATTACACATAATGATCGTGTTTGCATGCTTGAAATTTCAAGGGAGATAAATCTAGTCTAGACCGTGAAGCTCAGTGAATTGCACAATGACAAATCTGAATTAAATCGAAAAATTAGCTCATATATGAGTTACCTGCTGCACTAGAGAGCGGTAGACCGTTGAATTCACAAGAATGAAGAACCAATGGCATTTCTGGAGCCATAGTATACTGAGGCTTCTTAGGTGTCTTCTCTACGTTCAGTAACAGGTCTATGATCTGAACATAACATATACAGTATTTTAAAAGACCCAGAGAATCACACCAGAACATGTGAAACGTGAAAGGCAACTTATAACACGTCTTCAAAAAGGAAAAATCTCTGAATCAGGATTACAAAAAAATTTTACTCACTTCTTCTGATTCCAGGCCTCGCCCAATCATAAACAATACAGCAACCATGCATCGAACTTGATGCCATAGGAACGCCCTACCTCTAATCTTGATGACCCACAGTTCTTTGCCTCTCCACCTACAAAACAAGCCCGTAACACTATCAGCAAAACCGCATCAGCCACAAAACACTTTTGAAACCCTGTTTTAATGTCTATATATGACATTAAGCCAAATGATTTATTAAATGTCTGAAAACGTCACATGGCCTAGTCTGTAGCAGACTGCCCAGCAAATAACACAAGTTGATATATAAATTAAGCAATTGCATCTTCAAGATGGCTACAAGTGGAGTAAGTCATACTTTCTTTTCAGCTAATTTCTCATGCTGTCTTTGGAGCATAGACGCCTGGTATTAAATATCTGACGCGGCACTGAACTACAACTGCGCTATCAAGGTTTGTGATAGTTTACCATATTTTTGTCCATCCTCCAAATTAAAATAAAGAAAAATAAATGAAGTTTCAAGATTCTTTTACCTTTCAGTGCTTGGGCTGATATCAAATGATGCTACATTTCGCGTATAATTATGCACATTAACTGCATCCATTTTACAAAAATTCCTGAAGTCATGTTCACCCAGAAACTTCTTACCTGCACTTTGCATTGCCTGTAGAAAGTAAAAACGAGTAAGAAATAACTAAAACTATTAATTATCCAGGTCTGCATTAAGAATTACACTACTGCAGCACATCATATTCTAGAACGCAAAGCAGATCGAAGCTCAAAGTTTCTTACTATTATGTTGAGATCTTCCTCCCAGAAAAAGTATTTGTACTCTCTGCTCAGACAGCTAAACCTGGATTCAGAAAACAATAAGAGAAAGTTACGCGAAGTGGATAAAAACCAAAAGGTTTAGAGTATACTGCTCCATTTATGGCCTCAATTTAACTTCGGTATTCAAACGATGTTAATTTGGACAGATACTATACCACAAATATGCAATAAGATACAACATTTTCAGGACGATAAAATGAAAATAGTTGTTTTAGCAAGTCAAACGTGACGAATTTGACTTTGCATCTCGACAGATATTTGTAAAAAGTAATGGATAAAGATAATCTTGGTGACCAACAAATTCAAATAGGAGCAATAAAACGGGATGAGTACATTTTTCTTTCTCTGATATAAAGACCACGTCATCAGCCAGATCACATTAACACTCTTAAGACTTACTATTCCTGCTAGCCAATTGACATAATAATGTAGATGCTGCGCATTTGCTAAATGTCATCCCTTTTCAAGCCATTACTATTGATGGTAAAGATGATTAATGAACTACAGATTTAATTTGACTACAGAAATATATAATACATACAACAACATTAACCAATACCTCAAACGCTCCCACCGATGGGCAACGTAAGGAGTTACCCTATGTTGAAGACACGAGGAGGTTGTTCGTGGTTAAGTGAACCATTTGTTTAATCATTCATATTTCAAGGAAATGTAAGAGTAATTGTGTCTCCATTGGAAATGGAAAGGCGTAGATATATAATACATTCATGCTTCAATGATAAATGGAGTTACCCCACCCTTCCCTTCTCTCTTTTTGTAACCAAACTAAGAGTTAAGGTACCATTACTCTGAAGAACTTACAAGCCCCCAGTCATAAGTCACAACAACAGCTGGAGGGAGTCAAAGAGTTCACTGTATTGCTCACATAAATTCGGAATAGAGTATTCCATGAAATAATCAAAGGTCAACGAATGTCCAACTATTGAGTACATTAGACAACTAGACATGTGAAATAAAACATTGATTGACAAAATAAAACTAGTACATAAATTTGGCACATGCTTCATCACTCGATTTACTAACATGTTTGGTTGCTTTAAGCAGAGAGACCTAGGTATTAGAGGGACCGGGTCAACTCGCACTCGAGGAAACTGGCAAGAATCAGTGAGCTGTCATTACCATCTGGCAGGTTACAGTAGTTCTGAGGCACTTAACAATTACTACACCATTTACCATGCCTAAACAATTGAATATAGAAAAAGAACTCAAACATTCGGCTACCTTGCATGGAAATCAGCTGGAACTGGACACCAACTGATGATTCGAATATCTCTAGGGAGGACTCTGTTAAGTATTCTGACATAATCGAGTTCCTCTTCTAAAACAGAAACATAGCAATATTACAATGATATAATCACGAACCAGCCATGAAGAATTTGGATAATGGGTAATAGATTCAATAGTAATTTAATATATAAAGAACCTTGAACTAATAAAGAACGGGTCACAAAAGTCTAATTTTTATAGGAGCTCTGTGAATATGCTTTGTTCTATTGGCTTTGGGATATAATTGACTATATAACAAAAGGACACTTCAAACAATTTGTGCTTCTTCCACGGAATAGCTGATGGCCATACAGCTTTCAACTAAAGATAAATTAAAAAGACTCTCTGTTTTGTAGAGGTAAAAGGACCTGAATTTTTTCTGCTTAGTGTGCGACTGCGAGAGCCTTCTGGAGGCATTGGAGGCTTGAAGCCTTTCAACTACTCAGAGTCTTCAGATTCATTATAGTCACTACTATAGTACTATTTGATGATGACAAACTTCCATATTTGTGCCATGACACAAACTAGTCAGTCTTTCAACAATAGTTTGTGTGCCCAGAATCAGTAAATTTTACTTATGATACTTGATTACTAGTAGGTCATCAAAATCATAATGAAGATAAAAGCTTTATAATAGTAAGGAGGAAAGTTTTCCAAAATTACAAAATTAATGGACAAAGAGACATTGCAGACCATACTGTCCTCCAAAATTGACTTCTCCCGAAGTTGTCTTAGCCCTAAGCTTTGACCGGACGTACAATGCAATGACCTGCAACAATTTACATTAAGCTATATAGTAAATTTATTGAGTCACACCAGCATCATGCAGAAAGTCAAGCATACAACAAAGTATTTTTTGCAAATAAGATAAGTTTGCTTCCGGTGACAGTTCTATTAATATTAACCCTAGTTGTTATTTTACTGTTGCACAATAGTTTTTCATGTGACGATCTGTCACAAGCACAAGCTAAACAATTCAATATATTTGAACCACTATAATACATTTAGTTTACTAGCCACCAACATAAATACTTTCTAGATCAACAAGTATTAGTAAGGAATTCACAAATGCATACTTGCCCAGTAGCAGAAACACCCTTATCAGTTCTGCCGCATCTTGAGTACTGTGATTCCTTTCTGTTACCGAGCAACAGCCGTGTCTTTTCAAAAGCTTCGAAAAGTTCAGACTGCAGAAAATATACAACAGAGACATAACTCAACAGATCCCTGATAAAATGTGTTAAAACACTTAATGTGGTGTACATCTTGGAAACCAGTTTTTATTAATCTACAGATATATGAACAGAGGAGCTTGGAAATGATTCCTTAGACATACTCTAATTCAAAAAAATTAGGGAACAGAGGCACAATCACATGCGTTCGCAAATATAACTAGTGCCATTATGACACTTGGACATATAAAATCAACCTAATATGTTTAGTCAGATGTAAATGTAAAGCTACATACACAGCTCGAACTCCTGAAAACTTCGCCTTGTACTATGTTTCTTAGACACGGATAAATGTGTATCTAAATGTTGTACTTGGCTATTTTATGAAAAATTCTTATGTTTGTGGTTTGTAATAGAATGTCCAAGTGTTTTTGGGTGATGGGCACGGGTATGCAAAGAGAGTGAAAAACCGGACATGTTTGCAGTAGCCTTAAAATTTTATCAGAAGTAACAATCTAGCTAGAACACTTGCACTGTGACATGTGGCAAGAGCGTGCTTGTGATTTCAAGCATGTTAGCAACAAGTCATAACAAACCCCATAAAACCCATCCTTTAAAACATATCAAAATGAAGATGCAAAAAGAAGAATTAAAAATGAAGCATATTCTTGACACCAATCCAAGCTAGCTTATCAAAGAAAATTCTTACATGCTATGTTTCAGAGGTTCTGATTTGGGTGCGGATCTAAATGAAGGTTACTCCAAGGTGAGAAATTTGAGACATGGAGACCCTCTCTAAAGTCTAAACTAGGCACACAGCTATTTTAAAGAGGGACAGCCTCGTTCATATAAAATCGACATTCATGCGCATAATGAAAAGAAATGCCGGATATAGATCCCGTAACAATTGTCACCATCGATGTAAAGTCATGTGACACAGTTGTCTGAGTTACCCTTCACAATCCTCGCTTCTTTTTATGGAACAAAAGCACATATGCTCACCTCAACGGATGGTTCCAGTTGTGCCTCTGATGAAAAACCATAAAACCTGCCACAGTTATCCAGGCAATCAACTATAAATGCAGCACTCTTAGGACCAATATACATACACCAGTTACATAACACCAATGATCAGAATGCGTATTCAGGATGCAAAAAAAATACCTTTGACCAAAATACATAAGTTTGAAGGCAACGTGTCTCCTGGGGAGGTGATGCAATGCTCTCAAGTCCCACCCTGTCAGCAAATCCAAAGATGATGAAATAAATCGGAACTTTAACTAATATCGTTTCATATACATTGTTTATCATGTACCCACGCTGCAAAACTTATTTCAATCACAATGAATCATGAAAGGCACCAACCTCAATCAATTTGTAACCTGCCAACTCTTCAACATCAACACTTACCCCAATGCCTCCGCAAAAATCACTTTTTTCCCGATAACCCATAATGATAATTGCTCAAAACTCTTGTGGAAGAAAATAGTTTTCCAGAAAATGAATTAATAAGAGTATATACCAACCTGGTGTTTTTTTCCTGCTCTTTCTAACATTGGTAAGACCATTGATGAGGTGATTACTCTGACTGTCATCTATCTTTCCATCATTCTAAGCGAAAACGTGACATATAAAAAAATGAGGCAGAATTATAATTCCTACACCACTGAATTGATTGGAAGCAGCAAATACTAGTCCGTCTGTGGCGGTCATTTCTATAGGCGTCTCAGTCATTTGTTTACGTTTTCATTATTATTATTATTATTATTATTAAGTATGAAAAATGAGTCAGAATTTGTAACTCCAACACCACACCATAGAATTGATTGGAAGCAGCAAATACTAGTCCCTATGTGGCGGTCATCTGTATACCTTTTCCATACTTAAGCGGGCGTCTCAGTCATTTGTTTACGATTCCGTTATTACTAAAATGTAAAGAAATGTAGAAAAGAAAGTAAAATGAGACCTTAGAACAGCGGCAAAGAGCAAGTTGAGAGGCCAAATAAGCATTTTGGGTCTCTAATTCCTGAAAATTAAATCACCAAAGAGTTTAGAAAGATGAGAATGTTATGATTTGACGAGGGTTTGTTTACAGAAGAGTACCAACCTTGATGCGGGCATTGAGGAATTCCATTTTGGAGTGTAACGTTGATATCTCACTCTTCTTCTTCTTGTTGTTGTTGTTCTCCATCATTCTCAAAACTTGCTTGTTTTTTGCTGCTGCTTTCAGCTTTTATTTGTTGGGGAAGGGGAACGAGACGAGACTTCTGTCAGTTAGGTCGGGTCAAACGGATTAACCGGATCGAGTCGGGTCAATTCGAGTCTATTATTGTCGGATTGGGCATTTTCGGGTTAATGCTTAAAAGAAAAAAGAGATATTCTACATGGTACCCCTCAACTTTTTGACTTTCTACGTGGTACCCCTACACTTTTGGAAACATACATGGTACCCCTACGTTTTCTAATTTATATTAAGCGTAACCCTACTTGTTAATTCCGTCAATTAGTAAATGTTTTAGACGTTAAGTGTTGAGGTGGATGCTTATGTGGATTATGACTAGCTTTTGTCTTTGTCCACTTAGATTGCCGCCATTTTTTCCCCATTTTCCCTCCCAATTAGCTTTATTTATAACTCTTTCTTTCCTCTTCTTCGTCCATTCTTCCTCCTCCATTCTTCTTCCTACTTCCTTCTTCCATCTTTCTTCATAAAATTCTGTAAATTAGCTCCTTTTTTTCCTTTATCTCTCATGTCTTCTTCATCTTCTTGGAACAAATTACCATTAGATGGTCTCGATTTTAGGAACCAATGTTGCAATCGATGTGGTCGGAACGCTATAATTAAGATATCGGGTTCCGTTAACAACCCTCGAAAAGCTTATTTCAAATGCCTAGATTGTAATCATTTTGTTATGTGGTTATCGGAAGAGCATGTTACCATCACAAAGGATTTCAAAAAGAGATGTGTTATTGAAGATGAAGATGAAGTTGAAAAAGAAGAATGCACAAGTAGTGTTAATGGAGATATTGTTGAGTTGAGGAAGGAGTTTCAAAACTTTGTCAAATTTATGAATTTTTACATTAAGTGTATTAGTATTATGTTTTTAGGAATCATTGTAATGTTTCTATTTAAGTAATAAAGAAACTAAATTTCTAATTCAAAGACGGAGATTGATTAAAGTACTTCATTCATATTCAATAAACTGAAGAAAAAGATTCATTACATACATCCATCCATCATGATATTTAAACATACATAGCAAAAGTAAACTGTCAACAAACTATTCTTCCCAAAATGTTACTGTCAACAAACTATACATAGCAAAAGTAAACTGAAGAAAATGTTGCAGCCAAATTGAGTCTTCACAAAATGTTGCTGGCAAAATGTTGCATTCACAAAATGTTGCTGTCCCTTGATCTAGTCTCACTCATTGAGTCTTCCTATTCTTCCCCTGATTCCCTTGTTTTGTCCCTTTGCAACCTGCAACAGCAATCACACCACTACTACCACCACTGCATTCAGTAACCACAGCAATATCCGTAGCATTCCTTTTTTTACCTTTCCCCTTCCCCTCCATTTCTTGCCTCTCTTTGGCAGTATAGCCACCTTTACAAGTTTTGGAATTGTGTCCAAAACACTTGCACTTTTTGCACCTTATCGAGACAGATCTCTTCCCTTTTCTTTCCTCTCCAGGCTCCCTTCTTCTGTTCCTTGAAGGCCTGCCTATTGCTCTCCTTAAAGGTGGAGGTTCCAAGTTAGGAACTTCATGGTCAGGACATTGCTCTTTGTCAGGGACTGGATTGATTGTTAGCACATAAGCTTCTCTATAGAGTCCCACTGAATACCAGTCACTTACATAGGCACTTGGTTCTTTGTTATAGTCTAGGATTGCTCTAATGGCATGCTTACATGGTATCCCACTAAGTTGCCACAATCCACACCCACATTTATGTTCATTCAAATCAACATTCAAATGGGTACCACCATCCTTAACTTCAAACCTCCCTCTACCTGAATGGAATGAAGTACAAGCTCTGGAGTCCTTCTTGAGAACCCTTAATCTGGTGACTATATTTGGGCAAATGCCTTCCTCAGGCCATGATTGTGCAGCATGCTGCCTTGTAGCATGCCTAACCATGGCTATCCTTCTCACCCCTATAAACAATATAAAAGACATTATTAAATACACCAACAAGATATTTAAACAAAAGCATTTTAATTAACAAAATCAAGAAGCATAACTAATGTACCTTCAAGCAGACTTAGAATAGGATTGCTTCTATGGACTCCTAGTGTTGAATTAAAACTTTCAACAAAGTTGGAAGTATTTTCATCATTTGACAGACTAGTGTCAAATGCATGTTTAGCCCATAGTTGTCTATCCCCCAAGTCCAAAAACCACTTTCTACAGCCAAGCCCACCATGAGAAACTATCTTGTCCATTGCTTTCTTGAATATGAATTCTGAAGTAGCATTGACAACACCCCAAAACAGTTTATGCATCAACAGACCTGGGTGGTCTTTCTTGAAGTTACTGCATAAATGTCTTGCACAATATCTTCTATATGCCTCAGGCCATATGTTGTCTAATGCTGGTTCAACTCCCTGCAACAAACCAGACTATTGTTAATAAACCAGACTATTGTTAATACAAACTAACATAAAAAACATAAATATGTTAGAAATAAACACCTTTTGTCTGTCTGAGATAATTGTCCAGTTAGTTCTTTCACTATCTTTTAGTAGGTGCTTCAGATGCCAAAAGAACATAGACCATGTTTCTTTGTTTTCTGACTCCACCACTGCAACTGCTATTGGGAACAACTCATTGTTCCCATCAAGAGTGACAGCTGCTAGCAGAACACCACCATAATTACCTTTCAAATGAGTACTATCTACACCAATGAGACTCCTACATCTCTTCATCAGCCCCTCTGTTTGTGCTTGAAAAGAGATGAAAATGCTTTTAAATTGAAGTGGTCTTTCTGGAGTCTCTAACTCAACCCAAGAGCAAATAGCAGTGCTTCCTGGATTAGTTACTTTCAAAACCTCATAGTATTTAGGAAGCACTTTGTATGATTCATCATGACCACCATTTATTTCTTTCATAGCTATGTCCTTCATTTTATAAATTATGGAAGTTGCCATTTCTAGCCCAAACCTCTCCATGAGTAATGACTTCACTGATTTGGCAGTAATAAGTGGATTAGCCCTTATATCCTCTATAAGTTTCTTTGCTACCCACACACAATTTGCCATAGGATTAGTTGTCCTTATACCCTCACACCCATGCTCAGGATTCCTAATAGTCTTGATGGCCCAAGTGATGCCATCTGGAAGAACACTAGCATGAATTCTCCATTGACAATCTAATGTGGCACAGTCAGTTGTGTATCTCTTATTGTCAGCCTTCACCACAACTAAACTGAACCCTTCTTGCACACAGAAATCCCTTAACACATCCTTGAAGTGTTCTTTGTCCATGAACAACATCCAAGGCCTTAAACAAATACACCCAAACTCTTTTGCCTCACACACCTCACCATTCTCAGAAACCTGGCCATAATACCCCCCCTCTTCACCAGACCAACCATTCTCTCCAAATGGCACATACCCATCATCAATAAACTCCAATGCATTTGTTACCAAATTATCCTCAACCTCTAAATCACTTAGTCCCTCTTCCTCCTCTATTATGTCATCTTCATCTGGCAGGTAAGAATTATCACTATCATCCTCATCACTTACATGTTCATAATCAACTCTTCCACCTCTTTTAGATCTACCATCACTCCCTTGTCCCAAATTTCTCTCAGTTTGTGTCTTAACAACATATGTTCCTCTTCTCTTAGCTGAAGTCTTAGGAAGTTTTTCTTTCTTTCTGTTAACTGAGGTATTCCAGATGGTTTTTGAGAAGGTGTGGCTTGGGTCAATTGAGAACATGTCAGTGTTTCATTGCCCTGGGTCAGTTGAGAAGAGCCCTGGGTCACTGTGGTAAATCTAGGACTTCTCCTAGGAGAAAATGAAGGCAATACCCTACCATGAGTCTTAGAAGGAGTACTATTGATTGGAGTTGAGTTGCTTGTGATGTCAATAACATGTTCCAAAATAGGGGGAGGGTCACTAACAGGAGGAAGGTCACTAACATGAGGGTCACTAACAGAGGGAGGGTCACTAACAGGGGGAGGATCACTAATAGGGGGAAGGTTAGAAGTTAAGGTTTCAGAATGTCTTCTTGTCCTCCTAACAAGCAATTTCTGCACTATTTTACTGACTGGCACATGAGTAGGGGCATTATCACTAACATGAGGAAGGTTAGGAGCATTATTACTAGCTATCAGATTCCTTGCCAATTGAAGTGTGTGACATGGTATTACTTCTGACCCAACCCATATATGCACTTCCTTCTTCCCACTACACCTACTAAACATCTCCATGAGATCTTTATCATCCCTTAAATACGCATGCTTCATATGCCAAGTATAACCTAAGGAAGGGTGTTTGGGTAGTAAAACACTATGTTTTTCTGCCTCTTCTAGCATGTCATTATAGATATCAATAAGGAGAGTTTTATCAGTATCCTCAACCCTAACATCAACAATATTACCCATATAATGCATTTTCAACAACATAGTGTCCATTCTGCAAAATACATATTCAACTAAACATCATAATCTATAAGCATAATCAAGAGCAAATAATGAATAATGGACAAAAAACAGAGAAAGAAGATGAAGATCATACCTGCTTCAATCACCAAGATGAAGATGAAGATAAAAAAACAGCAATAATTTAGGGAAAATTATAAATGAAAATCATACCTGCTTCAATCACCAAATAGATGAAGATCAAGACAATAATGAAAGGAGAGGAGAGCTTCAATCGCCAAACATACAAAGATTTACTAATTGACGGTGAAAGGGCAGAATGAGATGAGAAAGATGAGAAAGAAACAGAGAAAGAAGATGAAAGGGTAGAATGAGGGTTTACTAATTGAGGGTTTGTACAGTGCCAAGTATTTGTCCTAGTCACAGCCTCATACTCCACATAAGCATCCACCTCAACACTTAATGTCTAAAACATTTACTAATTGACGGAATTAACAAGTAGGGTTACGTTTAATATAAATTAGAAAACTTAGGGGTACCATGTATGTTTCCAAAAGTGTAGGGGTACCACGTAGAAAGTCAAAAAGTTGAGGGGTACCATGTAGAATATCCCAAGAAAAAAATAAGTATTGTATGTCTAGCACTATTACCTAGTTTTAGTATAACTTTGATATTTCACTCTTTATTTTAACTTAAATAATTAGTTTTATGCCCGTGCAAAAATACACGGGTTGTATTTGCATAATTGATATTAATAAAGTTTAAAAATAAGGTATAATCTAAAATTTGAATTTTTTAATTGGGTAAAATGTAGATAATAGACATTTATTTCGTCTCAGTAAATTGTTTGTTTTTCTTTTTATTAAAATACTCCTTATATATAAAGATTTAAAAGATAAACAAATGAATGAGACGTAAAGTGTATGTTTCAACCATTTCGTAAATAATAATCATAGTTAACTCGTGAAAATTCACTGATATATATTTAAAGTTTATATATAGAAAATGTATAATGTACTCCCTCCAATTCATTTGTTCATTTAAATTTTTAATTCGTACACGATATTAATAATTCTACAGAGAGATCTAAGATGGTTGTTGGTATAATACGTTGCTTTATTTTCTTGGCACTTTGTGAACTTGCTACTTTTATGTGAATCTTACATGATTTTACTTATTGTTAATTACCCTCAGTACTCTCTAGTCTTATTGCAAAATAGATGCAAACAATATCAACTTTTATTAAATAAGTGTCGCTTCAAGTTAATTGATTCGAAATTCGCACACAATAAACACAACTTATAGAGTAAGACGATCTTACTTCGTAAAACAGTCCATTTTCATAGAAAAACATTCATTGCTAGTTAATAAATTGTTTTTCGCCCAATAAAATCACCTTAAAGTGTAAAACCGTCTCACACAATAATTAATAAACTTCCACTTTATAAATGTGGGCAATCAGCTAATTAATTTGGTGGCCACATAAATAAAATTACATTTACCCTAGATGATAAGTAGATCATAACTTCATAAGTTCTAATTTAAGACGCACTACACGTCTTAAACTTAAGACGGATCGAATATATATACCAAATCATCCCACTTGTTTGCCTAAGAAATACCAAATTTTTTGGTAATATTTAATTCATATTAAGTTTAAGACGAATAGTACCCATCTTAAGTAAGATTTACCGTAGATATATCCGATTAAAATTTAGATGGTGCACATATATCAGAGTAAAACATTAACTTTACCCCAGATCCAATTATTTCAAGCTCTCAACGGCTCAACCTCTTGTGTAGTTGTGTGTAGCTGCCGCCTCCCTTTCTCTTTCACCTACAAACTATTTCTCTACCTCACTCAGTCCATTAAACTTTCAAATCAAGTTTTATTATTCAATTCACTCTTAATGAAACAACTTTATTTGGTTATCATTTAAAGTTTAAGCACTTCATCCAGTTTTTAAGGTTTGATGATATTATGAAGTTTTTTTCATTAATTTTGATTACTATCGCTGCACAAATTTTTCATTTCTTATTTTTAAGATTTTAATTATGCATTTAATGATTCAATTTTACTATTTACTTGCATTATATACTAATTTTTTACTTTTCTTAATGTAAAAATCCTTTCTTTTTGAGTTCTTGTTTTTCTTGATGTAAAAAGGTGCATCTTTGAGATTTATGTTAATGTTAATAATTATTTTTCGTTTTTGAAAATATTTATTATTAATGTAAAGTTTTAATTTATAATTTGGTATATCAATGTAATTTATTACGAAGTAGTAATGTAAAATTTTAATTTATTATTTAGGATTGTTAGAAAGTTGCATGTATTGGATCCCTCAGAAATTATTTCAATCTTATAAATCAAATTGATACACAAATCGGAGAAAAAAAAACTGACATGATGACGTGGCGCAATGTGGGCTGGTTAAATGTTTCTACTTTAATAGAATGAAGATACTATTAAGTTACCCCGACACAGATTAGGATATAGAACCGTATGCAGGATGAGATTTTGGAAAGCTTTCTTAATAAGTTACCCCGACACATATTAGGATATAGAAAGGGTAATGTAGCACTATAAAACCCTCTTGCTTGCAATTTGCATCCATATCGTTACAATCTACTATATATAAAAGAAGAATCATTTAAAGACTTCATATTGGTAGATGATTTAAGTGAATAAAAAACTATATTGGTCTCACTCACCTTCCTTCCTACTATTTAATGGGTTATGCTCTTTCATGTACAACAATTACTCAATCATGGACACATTTTCCACAATTGCCCCTCTCATATTTTCCCTACTCACAGAATTAAAAAAAAAATACAGTAAACACAAATCCCAAATCTCCAACCCCACCACCTACTGCCGCCACCCACTCGTCCACCACCACCGTCCATCACCCCTTCCCTCACTTGACAACCACGTCCATCGTACCCTTCCACCCGCATCTACGTCACCGAAGCCTCACCACCGGTCTTACTGTCCCAAATCTCATTTTTCGACGACGGTCACTCCTTCCGCGACCTGCGACTCTCTCTTGACGCCCCTCCTTTGTCGCCCACGCATGTGCCACACCGGCCACCTACGACAGGCGCATTCCATCCCCTGCGCTACTACGACCCCTTGCCTACCACCACCCTTTCTCACAAACCCTAATTAAAAATAAATTAGAATCCTAATTGGAACAACATAGCATGTAAAATTGTAAATCAATTTAATTCAAACATTCAAGTAGCTAATAGATAAAATGAAGTGATTTACTCTTCCACATGACGATTGATATCAATAGTTTTAAATTGTGGGAGGAGTTTGATTATGTTTTGAAGAGGAGAGTTGGGAAATTTTGGTTATTCTCTTTGTTAAGGGAAGGGTAGTGTATGAAAATATTATGAAAAAATGTCCATGATTGAGTAAATTGTGTCCATGAAAGAGTAAGTACGCTATTTAATTAGTCTCTCTCTTTCTCACTTTCTTCATGCTAATTAATTAATTAATTTATCTTCTCATTTCCTATACTCTCATACAAATCCATTTTTTTTTAACAATTTGATTTCAATCTATGAATAAAAACTAATTTACAAGTGAGAGAAGTTTGGTTTTGATTTATAAATAATTTATGTTATTAGTCTAAGGAAAAAATTTCACACCAAAAATGCCAAAAAAAATTTACTCCAGAAATCCTAAAAATCTTATAAGATTTAAATAAATTAGGAAAACAAAACTTAGTCATATAGATTTATACTTAATCAAAAAACAAAACTTAGTCATATAAATAAATTAGAAAAAATTTACTCCAGAAATCCTAAAAATCTTATAAGATTTAAATAAATTAGGAAAACAAAACTTAGTCATATAGATTTATACTTAATCAAAAAACTAAATTAGGCCAAATATGCTTTTAATCAACAAGAGATTAAGTTTCATGTCCGGTTTTGAGAAATTATTCTATGTCTTATTTATTAACGTAACGTTTGAAAAAAAAACTCATTTAAATTTTTTATACTCTTTAATCTAATAATAGCTCATATAATTAGTGTTAAAATATTCAACACCTACTCTCATATTTGGTCGGCAAGCAAATTTGTGGACTAGCAATAATAGTTCTACTGTCAAAATAGTAAGAAGCAGCAAGGGTAATAACATTTTACACATGTTAGTTAGACTTTTACTACTTCATGTGGGAAAGCCATTATTTCAATAGTGCTTTCATGTACTATAAATAGGCTAGCTTTTGTTCTGGGTAAACTCACTCACAAGAAAAGCAAACAATAAGAAAGTTTGTACGTAAATTTTTAGTGAGTCAAAAATATTTGTGAGGTTAAGAGGGTGCGTGTTTAATATAATTGGTGTGTTATCAATTCTATTAAGAGATAATAAAATTATTGTTAAGAGTGCAAAATATTATTATCGTCTTACTCTTATCACATAATATTTTTCATTACGCTTCCGAATAAAATACACTCTGATTTCCAACATTTGGCATCAGAGCCAGTAAGGCGGAGTGTTATTTATCTTGTCCAAATATTGATCCGGGATCAATATTATTTTAGAGTGCACAGTCCGGCACTGTGGAGCAAATTGGTCAGGGATCAAGCTTACTTAATTGAGCCGGGCGTCGTCAAGTCACCATGGGAGATATAAACTTTTCAACTAGTGGTATTGAGAAGTTAAACAGTGGAACACACGTATGCAATTCTATCTGTTGGGACAAGATCTTTGGAGCATTGTTGGCGGTAGTGAAACCGTCAAACCAGCTCGAGGAGAAGACCTGAAAAAGTGGAAGGTCAAAGCCGGGAAGGCTATGTACGTGTTAACAGCAACCGTCGAGGACGATATGCTTTATCGCATCAAGGATGCGGAAACACCAAAGGAGGCATGGGAAACTTTGAAAGAGTTGTTCTCAAAGAAGAATGATTCTCAACTCCAGTTGCTCGAGAATGAGCTAATGTCGGTTCGACAAAATACCATGTCGGTAAACCAATGGTTTACCAAAGTTAAAACTTTGTGTGAGCAAATCACAAAGTTGGATCTTGAAAATCCAATCACAAATACTAGGATGCGAAGAATTATTATCTTTGGTTTAAGGCCGGGATTCAGTACTTTTGTTGCAGCAATTCGAGGTTGGGCTACACAACCAACTCTAATTGAGTTTGAAAATATGTTAGCCAACCAAGAAGCTCTAGATAAGCAACTGTCTGGAGCATCCATCAAGGATTAGGAAAATGCTCTCTTTGGTAATAAAAAGTCATACCAAGGAGGTGACAAGAGAAATTTTGGATCGAGTTCTTAAGGTAGTTCAAACAGAAAGCCAGGAGGATTCAAAAGAGGCCAAGGAAGAGGAGGCTTCCAATGAGGGGGAGCTCATCAAAATCCACAATCAGACCAACAAAGAGGTCAAGAGCGACAAGATGATGTTTGCTATAATTGTGGGAAAAAGGGATACTATGCTCGAGATTGTTGCTCAAAATCTGTAGAAGGAAATGTCGTAACATCAAAAAGAGCACTAGAATAGTGAAGTTGAATGGGATGTTCAAGCTTCACATGCAGCTGAACAAGAAGGTTCGTGCAAGAATCCGACAGTGCAGAACTCAATGGCACTTGTCGCAGAAAGTGACAAGCTAATCAATTATAAAGATGATTGGATAATTGATTCAGGTTGTTTAAATCACATGACATGAGACAAAGATAAGTTTCTAAACATGTCTGAGTATAAGCGTGGACGAGTTGTTGTGACTGCAAACAACTCGGAGTTGCCAATCACTCATATTGGCAAGGCCATGGTTATCCCAAGATATAGTAACAAGCAAGTTCATCTTGATAATGTCTATCATGTATCAGGTATGACGAAAAATTTAATATCGCTGTCACAACTAGCCGCTTCGGGAAATCATGTTGTTTTTTGGCCTAATGATGTGAAAGTGTATCCAAGTTTGGAGAGAAATTCATCTCCTATCATGGAAGGGCGACGTTTGGAATCAGTCTATGTAATGTCCGCTCATACGACATATGTATGTAGACAAAGCTAGGAAAAATGAGACAGCTGATTTATGGCATGCACGCTTGGGGCATGTAAGCTACACAAAACTTAAAGTCATGATGAGTAAATCAATGCTCAATGGTCTTCCTCAGCTAGATGTGAAGGAAGATGTAGTTTGTGGTGGGTGTCAATTTGGCAAAGCACACCAGCTGCCATATGAGGAGTCAAAGTTCAAGGCGAAGGCACCTTTGGAGCTTATTCACTCTGACCTATTTGGTCCGGTGAAGCAACCATCAGTTAGTGGTTATCGCTACATGATCACTTTCATTGATGATTTCTCAAGATATGTGTGGATTGATTTTTTAAAGGAAAAATCTGAAGCTTTTGACAAGTTCAAAACTTTCAAAGAAAAAGTGGAAAAGGAAATTGGTAGCAAGATTAAGGCCCTGTTCTTTTGGACTTAAATTCAGCCCCTTTAAGTTCAGTTCAGCTCCTATAAGTTCAGTTCAGCTCCTATAAGTTCAGTTCAGTTCAGTTCCTATAAGTTTAGTTCAGTTCCTATAAGTTCAGTTCAGCCCCTATAAGTTCAGTTCAGTTCAATTCAGCTCTTATAAGTTCAGTTCAGAA
>JAIUZE010015223.1:0-36258 GCA_022085475.1 Heliosperma pusillum | reverse complement strand
TATACGGGAGATATGTCTCCCGTCTTGTATAATTCTTATGTATAATATAAATTTTCTTTTGTAATGAACCTTTTTATTTATGACACCCTTCGTTATGTATTTAAATTATTTTTTTTCTTTCCGCAAATTTGAGGGTGTCACAAACCTACTCTTGAACCTCGTTTTATTCCTAACAAAAGAATATAAACATCCCTCTTAGAGCTCCCACTCACTTTTATGAATCTCTACCTAGACAAGTAGATTAGAATTATATTGAAGATAACTCTTTATTTCATTCATGATTTTACCTTAAAAAAGGATAAACCTTTCATAAAATGACTACGGTATTTGGTTAATCGTAATTTCAAATAAATCGAGAAACCTAGTCGTCCCAACTGATTTGGCCTCTTTTAAGGTAAGACTCGATAAGGAGCATTATGATGACATACAAAAAAATTACAAATATTTTCTTTGGAGTAAAAAGATTGATGCACCATTATAATAAAAAGACGTCACTAAAACAAAATCAAAACATTTTTGACTAAGTGTGACTTATTCATATACTCTTCATAAGAGACATTTGCAATGGTGAATATGAGGATCAAAAAGAAAAATTCATTTTGTCTTTAGCTATGGTGGTTTAAACGGAGATTATTTCGCAATCAAAAATGATACCGTATCTGATAATGGACACTCCTTTCCATGATTGAACGGATTTACAAGTTTGTAGAAGGATAAATATTTGTCATTGCGCGTGTAAAATAAATATCAACCGAAAATAAACATTCATTGCTTATATATAATTCAGTTGTAAAAAAATTTTACACAAGTCACTCATATAATGACCCCTCACGAAATTATATAAGTGATTCCAAGACCCATCTTTAGACAAAAATAGTCATCGTATGCTACCTTTATCTAAAACTCGTAAGTCAATACTTGACTAATTCTACCCTTAGAACTCTTGGTTGACGGATTTCAGCTAAATCCATTACCTAGTCCCAAGATAACGCTTATCTCGTTGAGTACAATCCAATTTTAGCTTGTGATCGTATCACCCTACTTACCCGAGGTAAAAAGGGACCCACGAGCGTGGTAGCCCTAATGAACACGGGATTCATAGGTGTTACTAATTGGTAAGGCTAATCTCAATTTTTTAAGTCATGTGATAGGTCTTGTCAATTTAGTTATTAATTCCCTATAAGCGAACTAAGTCGGTGAATTTTGAATAACTTTGAATTGACAATCGAGAAATAAAATGCATGTTGGCGATTTTGGCATGTGCGGAAAAACATAAAGCAAGCAAATAATAAATCCTAGTATGGCCACCTAGCTAATCTAATTAACTAGTAGATTACAAAATCGGAAACCAACTCCTTGGCCCCTTGCCTCTTCATGGCAACGTCTTTTGGAACACCGACTTCGGGAATCTCCGTCTTCATAATAATTAATTTCAAAAAGATACAAATAAAATTCCTATTATACATTTGATCTAAAAATGAAATTAAATTATTACAAACGGCGATACGAAATCGCAAATAAAATTACAACCGAATCGGTATTCCCTTACATTACGGGTAATACCGATTAAAATAATCTAGGCCATACTAGGTACAACTTGCATTAAAAATTAAACAAATGACATTCATTCATTCAACAATAACAACATAAATAAAATGCTGTAAAAATCATACCAAAATCACCCTTAATACTTATCATGCTCATTCTAGCTCGGTTTTATGGATTTTATCGATTTTTAACCATTATGGTTAAAAATCACTAATCAACACATAAATCGTATTTAAGCTCAAAATAATTATCTAAACTGATTTAGAACTCAAAATTAGTTTCCAATAAATTTTTTTGTATTTAACTAGTTTGAATTGATCGTATTTGCTAAATATAGAGGTTTAATCATAACATTTATGAAATAAACCCAAAATAAAATATAAAAATCATAAAAATTTGAAAACAAAATTTTTTTACATTCTAGAACATTTCCAGGAACTCTAAAAACCAGAAAAATTTGCCCAACAATTTTGAATAAATTTTATGAACAAATAACAAAGTATTCATAGGGTTTATCAAATAAAAACCATTAAATATAGTAAAATATTGAAACAAATTATAACATTTCCCCAAGATGGTATAAATCAGATTTTAAAAAGTACCAAAATTTTTCAAGACCATAAAAGGACGTTTCAATTTTATGATCATAACAATCTCACTTTATTGACTTTTATCTCATAAAAATAAATAATCATGCAAAACTTAATTAAAAGTCACGAAAATTTATATACAGTATTTACAACATGCATGTGAGATCATATCAAAATTTCATGTCCAGAATCTACATGCAACTATTTTTAGTTAACTTTTAACATAAAACATGCATATTAACATGATTTAAAGGCCATAAAACAAAATAAATAGCAAATTAATCCCTAAAACCACCAAATTTGCCACAACCATTTTGAGGTCAGTAGGTATGCATTCAAATCAAAATTTTCGTGCAAAAAAATTTTTTAACACAAATTTTAAATTTTACCCAAGTTATCGTATAACTCGATTTTAATGCTTAAAATCGACATGCATGTAACAATTGAGCTCTGATACCACATGAAAGTCCTAGACCTCTAATTAGACTCCTATAATTAGTTCATTAAGTTACATTAACTTAATGATTTAGAATCTAGTTATCATGCATGCAAATATAAAAGCAAAAATATAAAGATAAGATGAAATTTTCTTACATTGGAAAATTTCGGCAAAATGGGCACAATAAGAAACACTTTTCTTATTGTTCTTGAGCATGGAAATAATGGATGATCCTCTATAAAACAACCTCCAAAGTAAAAGGTCTCCTTCTTGTTGCACCCAACACTAAACCCAAATAATCTAAACTTATTATTAACTAGATAATAAGTGAAGACAAATACTACTAATATTATTGAATTACTACACTAGTAATATGTAGAGAATATTAGTGTATAAGAGAGTTTAGAGAGAAGTTGAGTTTAGAAAGAGAACTGAAAATAAGCAAAAATGAAGTGAATGAACAAGTAGTCAAAATGTGAACAACTCTTGTTCACTTATAAAGGCCATATGGCCAGTCAAGACTCACTCAAATGAGTGATTTTTGTGCTTATTTTATTCTCATGCAAATAGGTAGAGTGTGGGTAAGAGAAGGATAATGATCATGTGTCATAACATGTCATAATCACTTGGTGGAGTGTGGAATTGGTAGAGCAAAATCACTAGTGCTTTTGTCTACACAAAGCCGGTGCACATGAGTCCACAATGGACCATTTTGATTTTTGATATTTGTCCCACAAATACTTATTAATCATATGCTTAATTATCTTGTATAATTAAGTGTTAATTTGATCATATACCAATTATATGACACAAATTAATAAACAATATGTACTTAACTTTTAAGTGATATTTTACCATTATATCAATATATAATGGATCCCACAATGCCCAGTTAATTTATTTACAACTCCTTGTAAATATAATTAACTAATTACCTCTACCTCAAAATATATGTATTACCTCAACTAATTTAATGAATTAACGATTAATCACTAAATTAAATCTTATTTAATCGTATTAAAATAATACGTAAAATTTATTCAGTCAGTTATCGTATAATTTACTAATAATCTTAAGTGGAATGAGTTCCTAACTCCATTTCCAATAAATAACTCTCGTAACTAAACGTACATATAAAATATATGTAATGCCCTAATTAAACCGTATCGTATACAAATAAGTAGTATTCTATTTGGGTCTCATCCTATAGGTGTGACCTAAAGGGATCAGTTGATCACCGCCGTCATATGACAATAACGTCAAACTCTAGTCAGCCGAGCGTTACCGATTTACGTTAATCAACTGACGTGCAGTATCAAAATATACTAATCATGCCACGTATATTCCAAATGAGATTTATTATATAAATGCACTATTGTGGAGGACACTTACTCCAACACAACACTCCATTGATTTCCTCTGGCATATTAGGACTCCCATAACTCCTCTGGTTGGGTGGTAGGGGTGTCAAGGTGATCTTCTTTCCCCAATGTCTGAAACTATAAGTGTTATCCTTTCCCTGATGAGTTGTGTTCCTGTGAAACTCCCAAGGTCTTCCTAGCAGTAGATGGAAAGCATCCATAGGAACCACATCACATAACACCTCATCCCTGTATATCTTCCCAATAGAGAATGGGACTAAGCACTGTCTATCAACCCTCACCTCAGCCCCCTTGGTTAGCCACCTCAGTTTGTAGGGGTGTGGATGTTCTTGGGTAACCATGCTTAGCTTGTTTACTAGGGTAATGGAAGCCACATTGGTACAACTTCCCCCATCAATTATCAAGTTACATACCCTCTCCTGGATTGTGCATCTACTCTTGAATATCAAAGACCTCTGGTCATCCTCCAATGGGGCATGTTGGGAGTGCATGACCTTCCATAGGACTAAGTTGTGGCCTGTATCAGGATGGGCCATAACTAAGTCCTGCACTGGTTCTTCCTCAGCTGTTACCTCCTCTAACACCATACTTTCATCAACCTCATTCTCAACCAGTCCCTCCCTCTCCCACTCTTCTACCTCCGTGAGTGTCATGGTTCTCTTAGAAGGACAGTCCTTCCTAAAGTGGCCATAGCCCTGACACTGAAAACACCTGATCTTGTTCTCAATTGGGATGGGGTTATGTTTAGAGTTCACAACTCCCTTTTCCTTGTATGTGGTTGTGACAACCCTCGCGAATGCGGAAATAAAACATACAAGCATGTGAATTAATTGGCGGAAATACGGTATTTTAAAAACTTTTTATACATGCAAGATAGAAAATATGAGGAGTGTCAAATATTACAAACCAAATACAAAATACTATAAGAGACGTAGTCTCTCAAAATGTTAACAAAAGACAAGTTATTTAGCAACTAGCTAAGAACGTCTAAAGGTGTTTCATCCAGGGGCAACGCCCGCTAGCTCACACCCGAACCCAAAATATCAAGCAAAAAGCCATCCATGCAAGCAACCTGTTCATCCATGAAAAACATGAATGCCACAGTCAGTGGGGAGTAACTCCGGGTTCTCCCAGCCATATCACATTAAACGTACATAAATGGAAATACAAAAGTAGAAGCATGCATATACAGATATACAAGTGAAATACGATAAGGATAGATAGGCAATTCAATATATAATGATAAGAGCATATGGAATACAAATCCGAATCCATCATGTTATACAAAGACTCGGGAAAGACACTCTTAGTCAACCGAATACGCTCACTAGGGCTTACATCTCACCGTTAGCGGTATAAGTTTGATAAGATTGAGACTCGACAAACAAACCATGCCAAGTCATCCAATGATCAATCATATAATCATTCATCCAAACACAAAATACCGACACCATGACGACATCCTCTCACGGTAATGACAACGCACTAGCACCGGGTACATGGCAAGGATGATTAAAAGGCCTCCACTAGAATAAGCTTTTTCCCGAACGCATACCGTTCATTGTTTTCGTATATGTGGACTAATTTCCTCCTGCTAGAACGACGATATAAATACCCGGTCCTAGTCTAAATCTGGCCAGAATCCCGAAATCACATTTTCCGGTTCGACATGCGATAAACGTTTCGCATCCAAGACTCGGTCAATCATAGACGCCGACTACCCCAAATTCGGTCGATATAATTCACGAAAGAGGCGGAAAAGAGCTCAAGACTCATAACAAGCAGTACGCTACATGCAAATAACACCACCTCGCAAGTACACAACATTTGACGGCCGGGTCGATCAACGCAAAGCGTTCGCCTCCCAACAACGTCGTCGTATGCCCACTAACACATGCAATTAAGCAGTAGGATACATCCCCGTTCCGACATTCCAGCCTTACGAACGTGGAGGTAGCCAAGGGAATAAGAGTACAAAGCACATAACAAAATAGTGCTCAAACCGTAACATTTGTAAAACCGACTCAAAGTGGGACATACAAAAAACCGTCACAAAACATGCGATACAAGCGAATGAAATATCATATACTCAAAACATTAATATTATAAGTCACTACGTAAATTTATACGATAAACGAACCATGCGAACTATTATAAATTACGAGTTTAGAAAATTATAAGAACTAACTCAGCAGGGTGCCAGCCGGTCAGGTGGACCGGCTGCCGGCCACCCGGCTAGCACATTATGTCATACGAAAAACCAAGTGAAATGTCAGTGTGTCCCAGCCGGTCAGGTGGACCGGCTGCCGGCTACCCGGCCGGGACCAAAGGCATATGAGAAAAATCAAAGGAAAAGTAGAGGTGTCTCAGCCGGTCGGCTGACCGGCTGCCGGTCGGCCAGCTCAGACCAATTATGTGCCAAAGTTCTACGTAACACATTTAATATACAGCCACTGCCCCACCCGGTAGGCTGACCGGCTGCCGGTCGGCCGGCTGCGGTCAACTGAGCACGAAATCAACAATTTTCACCCATGCTCAACATTCAACCATTATCATCTAATATCATAAATCATCCATTCTCATATAAATTCTCAACAAACAACAAGTATCATCATCAACATAATTTCTAAGCTTACTAATCATAATCCAAATACGATTACTAACCTATAAAACACATAAAACACGTAAATGATATCGAGTAACCCTTCACCGTTACCTTTATGCGTCTTTACTCCGCGTCAAGGTCCTCTTCTATCAAGAAGTAGTCTTTGTCGGGATCTTGAAGGTCACCACCTACAAATAGTTAATAAAAGATGAATATACTTCACCTTGAGAAAGACGGAAAGTTTGAAAAGCGAGAAAGACGGTAATTTTATTTTCAATACGGATAGAGAAAGATAAGAGGGGAAGAATAAGACGAACTTACGTGAATTTGAGCGAGAAATGAGAGAGTTATGACGATTATAAGACGGATCAAAATGGAAGCTAGGTTTTTATGGGGTTTTCTTAGTGAGGAAGAAAGAGTTGAGTTGTGTGAGTGAATTAGGTTAAAGGGGAGTATATGAAGAGAGTGAGTGGAAAAAGTCAAGAAAAGTCAAAGACGTCTCAAGACGGAATTCACTTGAAACCTCGCGTAATATCCAAATACGAACTCGGAAATTCTAAATTCGACACGGGAAATTTAATTCTAAACTAAAACTAAATTTCGCTGAAAAGTATCCGTAAAATATTTCTACTATAAAAATAGGGTACATTTACGGGTGTTACAGTGGTTGACTGAGTGGTTGTCTTAGGGGCCTCCCCAATGCTAACACCACTATAAGGTTTGTACACAGGTCTAGCAGCAGGTTTAGACACAGCTGGTTTGGTTTTGCCCATCTTCTCAACCCTTAATGCTAGGTGGACAACATCATCATAGGACCATAAGGGTTGCATTCTGACCCTAGCAGCAATGCTCCTATCTAGACCCTCTAAGAATATGGCAATTCTTTGTTCAGGTTTCTCATTGACCTCACACTGGAGAGTCAATTGTTCAAAGTCCCTTAGGTATGCTTCTACATGCCTCTCCTCTTGTTTCAGTTTAGATAGTTTGATGAACAGGTCTTGGGTCTAGTCTTTGGTTACAAACTTACTCAACATTTTCTTTTTAAGTTTTGACCAAGACATAAGGGGTTCTTTCCCTTCCTTAATCCTCTGGTGTTTCAAATTATCAAACCATAAGGTTGCATACCCTTTCAGTCTTAGCACAACAACTTTAAATGAGTTAACATTAGTGTAACCTTTGTATTCAAACACCTTTTCAACATTCCTAATCCATTCTAGTAGGTCATCAGGGTTTAAACTACCAGAAAATTCAGGAATTTCTACCTTAAGATGCTTGTCAGTGTGATCTGGAATCTCTTCATAAGTCCTATTTCTTTTTCCTGAGTCTGATCATTCTTCCTCCTGCAAGGGCTGACCCCTTCCCATGCCCATGTGGCCACGACCTCTGCCTCTGCCTCTAGGGGGTGGTCTTCCTCTTACTGGGTGTGGGATGTTCTCCATGACAGTGTTTAGAGCAGCCAACACCACATTGACAGTGCCTGCTAACTGGTCCACCTTTCCTTCAATACCTGCAAGCGTCTCTTCACTCATTTGGATGTTTTTTTTGTGTTTTTTTTGTAGTTAGGGAATTATTGAACTCACAACCAAATCTCTGATAACCAAAATTGTAGTGATATAGTAGGGGTTTTGTATGAATTGACACAAGGTGACTTTCAGACTCAACCTAGACACAAGGGGTATGGATGTTAAGCAGTTCCCACAGCTTAATATAGGAAACTAGACACCAAACTGAACTGACTAAGCCTATTCACCACAGCCTAGCACTGGTGAATAACCTTGAGTCAAACAACAAGCAAACAACCCACAGTCTTAGCACAGGGAGGTTTAACTTGCCCACAGACTTTGATCAATACCCACAGCCTAGCACAGTGTATTATCAGGCCTGACTCTCAACTACATCAATGCACAAGTTGAAAAGATTTTTGAAATGAGAAGAATTCTCAAGTTTTCATTCATTCATTCAATAACTGCCTTAAACAAAAGAGCAAGGGTCCTTTATATAGGCCTCATGCTTGCTTAATACAACCCTAGAATCTCATCTAAGGGCTAGGATTAACTACTGAAATACAACAAACTACTGGCTAACAAATACAGACTGAAATACAAAAGAAAATACTAAAAACAGACAAAAGTGCAGGCTTGTGACAGTGACATTCTTCAGATTGTGTTTGATGTTTGGTGTTGGCTTGGAGCTTGTGGACGAGCGTCATTAATGCTCCCTTAACCTTCATCTGCTGGCTTTCTAAGACTAGGTAAGACAATCAAAAGACTTTTGGAGATGGTCTCTCAATGTCTAACCAAAAGTGGTAAAACTACTTTATGCTTTTTTGCTTTTCCTGCTAATTTGTTTTTGATTTTTAGGGTGGTTGTGGTGTGATCTGGGACTGGTTCCCTATGACTATTTTGGACTTAGATGGGTAAGGTTTTAGCTGGTTATGGTGACAACTGGTGGTTCAAGGTGTGGTGGAAGTTGTGCCTCCCCCAAGTGGCTCATGTTGGTTAGTTTTGAAGAGTTTTGTTTTGGTGTTGGTGGGTCTGTTGTTGGCTGGTTGTGGTCGTGTCCTGGCTCATATCTTGGCTATCATTGTTCTGCTAGATGACTCCCCCTTGGCTATTTATGATGACTTCCCCTTGGCTACACATGCCCTGCCCCCTGACTGACCATGAGTACCAACATAGGGCCCCCCTTGGCTATCAGTGGCTAGCATTTGGTTACCCTTGTCTGCCCTCGATCCCCGCTGTTGAACATTGCCCTGCCCTATCCCTCAGCTCCTGCTACAGCTACGGTTATTAGGATTTAACCGTAGCCTAAAGTGACTTTTGGCTACAGTTATTAAGATTAAACAGTAGTCGTAAGGTGATAAAAGGCTACGACTCTCTATTAACAACCGTAGCCGTTTTTCAATTAAATTTTTTTAAAAAAAATATTTTCATTAATACTGATTTTGGTAAATATAAAATCTTTTAGTAAGATACTAATTAATTACAAAACCGTTTAACATAGAATTGCCATTACAAATCAACATTAATACTGGAAGTGAAACAAAATAAGCATAACACAGAGTTACATGGGAAAAACTATATCAAGTTTTAAAATTTGAATATGTTAAATACGTGCAGCAACATGTGCTCCATGCCCATCAAACAAAGGCAGCAGGTCGCCGACAGCGTGCACTCGAAGCAACAACAACAACCTATATCAAGTAGAAGCAGCAACCAAAATACGACGTAGAAGCTGCATGGGGTGCATTATGCAGAGGCTCACTCATGTGCTGACCGAACCTAGTACAGTCACCATTATCATGCGTTGGTCAGCAGAGGAAATTTAAGAGTAGATTCCATTTATTTTTAAATCTATAAAATTAAGAAGCAAAGAGGGCTAATCACACCAAATTAAGAAATCGAGTTCTAAGCTGCTTCCGAAACCATTTCAACTCCACATCAAATGGCACATAATAGATTACACATATATCAGAAATAAGATGTGAAAAATAAACCAGAGAGTGCACATACAACATCTTAGACAAGGCTAGTTTTAAATTTTTCATTCATATCCTTCCCACCTTGGATGAAATTGAATGCAACGTCCTTACCATTATTGTCGGCGTAGGAATAAAGTAGCTAACACTTACGACAAACTGATTAAGAAATCCTTCAATAATTTCCATTATCGCCTCATCATAAAAAATTAACAGCATAAAAAACGGAATGGCTCCCATCAATTTCATCTTCTACCATAACCTTTCTTACCCACCAGGTTTAAATGAAATCTATAAAATAAGACATATTTTAACGAGATTAGAGTATATCAAGTTAAGAGTTACCTTGACCGTCAGCTTGTGACACTGATGTTGCATAAAGCTTTTGTAATCAAGGAGGAATACCTAATAAATTACACAAGTAACTCACAAAAAAAGTGGAAAGTTTGAGTACAGGGTAGAAATGTTAGGACAAAATGATAGAAAGAAGAGCAATAATAAAATAATGAGTACGTAGGCACCTACCCATATGTCAATGTTGTTCTATTTTTGTTGTACAAAAGAGACTAATTTCTCAACGGTCTTTCGGAGCCATATCATGTGCTTGATTCGCATGTAACGTAAAAAATTGCTTTCCTACCCCTACGTAATTTATTTACCTCATTATCAACCAAAACTTAGTAGGGACTAGGGAGAGTAACACCGAAAATTAATGTTAATTAACAGTTACTTCCTAAAGAATTCAGTTTTCATATCAATCAAACACACATAGAAACATCATTTACCCTACACACTATGGTCACGCCCACTTACTCTACCGCTGTTAACCATCCCCGAACTAATTATCTCCGATTCTCAAGAAATCATGAACCAAACATCCCTTCACAAATCTCAATATCGCCTCTAAAATGTCAAATTAAGGAGATTTCACTTGTTATGTAATACATACTTCACAATTGATATACAATAAATAGTTCAAATTAAACATAAATAACTATAAGAAAAAGTAATATTCTCGACCGAATATTTGCGACGGACACATATACCACAGAAAAAATATAATTGCGACGGATTCTGCGACGGATATTTAGTATTGCGACGGGCTTGCGACGGAAAGTCTGTAGCGGGGTTTTTCACATGGCGCCTTTGCTTTTCAACATGGCGGGAAACCGTGCGACGGAATTTCCGTCGCATAATGTATTAATAACGACGTACTTTGTGATGAAAAGTCCGTCGGAGTTCAAAATAAATACCTTCTGTCTTCACTTTGGAAAAGGACGGGTGGCAATGATCTGCGACGGACTTTCTCGCATAATGTAATAATGGCGACGGAATTTGCGGCGAAAAGACCATCGCAGGCAAATTAAATAACTTTTGTTTCAGTATGGAAAAGGGACCGGTGGCAATGGTCCTGCGACGGAATTTTTGTCGCAATTTTCGTCGCAATTTCCGTTGCACGATTTTGTTAATAATAGCAGCACTCGCTTTCTCACTCCCCGTGTTTATTTTCATTTTATCTAAAATCGACACCCGGTAATCGAATCCCTTGATTTTGCGACACCTTCACCTCCGCCACCCCCGACCCCCGGAGCACCGCCATACACCGGATCCACCACCGTTGGCCACCTTCATCACCCAGGTACGCCGACCCTTTTTTATTTCTCCCTCTCCTTTTTAATTCCCCCTTCCTCCCTTTCTAAATCTAGCCACCGACAAACACCTCGGCCGCCGGCGCCACCCCTCCGGCTGACCGACGTCGCCCCTACCCCTCTTCCCCTTCCCCTTCTTACTTCTCTCCATTTTCCCTTGCCCTTCCTCCTCTCCTTGTCTGTTCCGCCGGTCGGCACCGCTTCCCCCTGCCGGCTGCCACCTCCCCCTGCCGGCGCCCCTTTCCCCTACCTTGTTTTTCCCTTCCCCTTCCCCTTCCTCCTTTTTCCCTTCCCCTTCTTTCTTCTCTCCTTTTACAAATCCCCTTCTTTATTCTCTCCTTGTCGGTTCGGCCGGCCAACCCCGCCTCCCTCTGTCGGCTGCCACCTCCCCCTGCCGGCGTCACCTTCCCTTGCCGGCGTCGCTTCCTTTCAATTGTTAGTATTATTAATATATTATATATTAATATATTGTTTTTAAGTTTGATTAGTATAGTATTATAATTATTATTATTATTAAGTTTTTTTTGTTTAAGTTTAATTAGTATAGTATATTTGTTAGTATAGTTTTGTGATAAACAATATAATTTATGTTTAATTGTCATTGTTATAATAATTGTTAACCAAATTGTATTTATTTTTATGTATAAGTTTGCGTTATTATGTATTGTGTTGTTCATATATGATAGACCTAGTACCCATTCAAGAGTTATACATTAGGTGTAATTCTTGAATAGTCCCCGTTTTGGGACTGTCTTTGAATCTTTCATGCCATTTAGGTGGTAAATACTTATAATTTTTTTAATTGTTACTTGCCGATTAAGTTTGGTTGACAGTTTCTTTAATGTTCTCTGAATACATATGTAGAGTGACAAGTCAATCAACATTGTGTATTTGGAGAACGGTAGGGAACTGCTGCCGAATTTTCGTCTCATAACAATTAATTAAATGATTAGTATTTACTAATGGCATGAAAGATTCAAAGATGGGTTTAGGTTGGAGAGATAAGGACCCCATGAGCTCGAAATATTGTTTTTTTTTGCAGGTTGAAGATGTTAGATAGTTGTGGTTGTTATTGTTATTGTTTTTTTTTTAGGTTGTTGTTGTTGTTGTTTGGTTGTGGAGGTTGGAGGTTGGAGGTTGGAGGATAGAGGTTGGAGGTTGGTTTTTGTTGTTGTTGGTTGTTGTTGTTGTTGTTGTTGTTGGTTGGTTGGTTGGTTGGTTGTTGTTGTTGTTATTGTTGCTGTTTATGCTTGTAGTGTATTAGTAGGTATTGTTGTTGTTGTTGTTGCTATTAGTACACTTTTAGTTCTTGTTGTTATTGTTTTTGTATATTTATTTAAGTCGGTCATAATAATTATAAACGTGTATGTAGATTTGAAATGAAAAGAGTACAACGGGCATGGATGTATGAAAGACTGGATTGTAATAAAAAAATGAAGGAACGAGTTTGTAATGGGCGTTAATGAATTCATTAATTATGTTAAGAAACAAGAAGATTATGGTAGATGTCAAGAAATTAGGTGCCCGTGTGTAAAATGTAGAAATAGAAAATTTTTAGCCGAACAAGAAGTACGAAAACACCTAGGGCTTTGGGGCTTTTGCGATGACAATTATGATTGGGTGTGTCATGGTGAGAATTTTCCCGTTGAGGAGAGGTCTGACAATCCTTATAGGAATATGGTGGAGGATGCGTTGTGTGACAACATTAATTAAATTAGAATGGAAAATGTTGACGCCAAAGTGGTTGATGAATCTCCAAATCCTAATGTAATATCCTTTTTCAAAATGTTGGAACATGCCAATAAACCGGTGTATGAGGGGAGTCGTCTCTCTTTGTTACAGGCAGCTTCACGGTTGATAACTTTGAGATGCGAATACAATCTACCCCACAAATGTGTAGATGGTATCGCGTCATTTATAGGGGACATTATTCCTGAAAATCATGTTATGACGCGTAACTTCTATGAAACCAAAAATATTCTTAAAGCTCTTCAACACCCTTATGAAAAGATAGATGCGTGTGAAGAGGGATGTATGTTGTTTTGGGAGGATGATAGTCTTCTCGATAAGTGTAGAAAATGTGGTAGAGATCGATATTAAAAACAAAAGAATGCAAATGGCAAAAGGGTTGAGAAAAATATCTTAAATTATTTCCCAATAGGACCCCGTTTGCAACGACTTTATGCCACAAAACTAATTGCGGCAGAGATGCGATGGCATCATGAAAATCCACCTGTCAGCGGTATAATGTCTCATCCAAGTAACGTCGAGGCTTGGAAACATTTTGATGCCCTTCATCCTTCTTTTGCAAGTGAGCCTCGAAATGTTCGACTCGGTCTTTGTACCGATGGTTTTGCACCTTTCGGTCAATACGGAAAGTCGTACTCCTGCTGGACGGTAATGCTCACTCCATACAATTTACCACCTTGGCTATGTATGAAAAGACAGTTTATGTTTCTATCATTACTTGAACCCGGTTCGTCGAGTCCCAAAAAACAAATTGACGTTTATTTACGACCGTTAATTCGCGAGTTGAAACAGTTGTGGGAGACAGGGTTGTACACATACGACGTCTCTTGAAAGCAAAACTTTGATCTTAGAGTCGTACTATTATGGACTATCAATGACTTTCGTACTTACGACATGTTATCGGGTTGGTCAACTGCTGGTGAACATGCATGTCCATATGGTATGGAGAAGGAGACTAAGTCGTTTTGGCTTTATAAAAGGAGTTGGTTTGATTGTCATAGACAGTTCTTACGACCTGATTATGTTTTCCGCAAAGATAAAGTGAATTTTCGAGAGGACGTGTAGAGAAAGATTTTGCTGCTACGAGATTAACGGATGAAAACGTGTGGGATTGTGTGAAGCATTTGCCCAAAATTGTGGATACAAGTAAAGCTGAATTGGACTCGTTAAAACTTTCTTGAATCGGGTAGTGGAAACAAAGCATTTTTTTGGGAGCTTCCTTATTGGAGAACACTATTAATTCGTCATAACCTTGATGTAATGCGTATCGAGAAAAACGTTTTTGAGCAACTGATAGAAGGTGTTATGTGATTGGATGTGAAAAACAAGACAAAGTTGAAAGTCCTAGACCTTTAATTAGACTCCTTTAATTAGTTCATTAAATTACATTAACTTAATGATTTAGGATCTAGTTATCATGCATGCAAATATAAAAGCATAAAAGAAAAGATAAGACGAAAACATCCTTACATGGGGTATTTTCGGTTCAATATGGGCACAATAAGAACTCCTTCTTATTGTTCTTGAGCATGAAATTAAGTGGATGATCCTCCATAAAATAACCTCCAAAGTAGAAGGTCTCCTTCTTGTTGCACCCAAGACTAAACCCAAACTATCACTATAAATTTAGACTAGAAAAATATAGAGATAAGAAGAAACTAATATAACTTTTATTACTACTCTAGTAATAGGAATATTAGTTTTAGAGAGTTTAGTGAGAGGTTGTGTAGAGAGAAGATATGAAAGCAAGTGAATGAATTGGTGAAGAAAAATGAGCAACCAAAATGCTCTTTAAAGAGCATTTGGCCGGCACATCTCAAGCCCCAAAAGGGTGATTTTTCTTCTTATTTAATTCACATGCAAATAGCTTGAGTGTGGGTTAGAAATTGATAATGATCATGTGTCATAACATATCATTACTAAATGGTGGAGTGTGGAATTGGTAGAGTAAAATCACTAATGATTTTCTCTACTCAAAACCGGTCCACTTGAGTCCATAATGGACCATTTTGATTTTTGATATTTGTCTCACAAATACTTATTAATCATATGCTTAATTATCTTGTATAATTAAGTGTTAATTTGATCATGTAACAATTATATGAATCAAATTATATACTTAACTTTTAAGTGATATTTTACCATTATATCAATATATAATGGGTCCCACAATGACTGGTTAATTTATTTTACAACTTCTTGTAAATGTAATTAACTAATTACCTATCTACCTCAAAATATATGCACAACCTCAACTAATTTAATGATTAACGAATAATCACTAAATTAAAACTTATTTAATCGTATTAAAATAAGACGTAAAATTTATTCAGTCAGTTATCGTATAATTGACTAATAAACTTAAGTGAAATGAATTCCTAACTCAATTCCCAATAAATAACTCTCGTAACCAAACATATATCAAATATATATGTAAAGGACTAATCAAACTGTATCGTATACATATAATTAGTTTTCTGTTTGGGTTTCATCCTATAGGTGTGACCTAAAGGGATCAGTTGATCACCGCCGTCAAACGACAATAACGTCAAACTCTAGTCAGCCGAGCGTTACCAATTTATGTTAATCAACTGACGTGGAGTATCAAAATATACTAATCATGCCACGTATATTCCAAATGAGATTTATTATATAAATGCACTATTGTGGAGGACACTTACTCCAACACAATCCCCCTTGTTCATGTGTTGGAGCAAGCCATATAACAGGAGGGGCCGAACTTGAAGGAGGGTAAAACCCGCAGCCAGTGGCTGCAGAAAGCAGGAATGTCGTGCAACACGACCAATCAAGAGGAAAATCCTAACAGGAGGAAGTCATACCAGGATTGGTTACAAAAAAGATATCCTACCAACATACAGAAAATAGGTAAGGAGTTTCAGAATGAAAGCATCCAGATTCGTCCTAATCGCTGGTATTTTGTTCAGGAAATGTCTTGTTGGACCCTACCAACGCCGCATAGGAAAGGAGGAAGCCCAGGCTGTCTTGCATGATCTCGACAGTGGCGAATGTGGAAATCATGAAGGGGGCAGGAGTCTGTCCAACAAAGCACTCAAGCAGGGGTACTTTTGGCCAACAATGCGAAAAAACTATTTTTCCAAATGGATCAAGGCAGAGGCATTCCCCCAAGTCACACCAAAACAAGTTATATCCTTCATCAAGAGGAACTTCATCTGTAGAATTGGCATTCCAAGTGAAATAATATGCGACCATGGGACCCAGTTCATATCCAATAAGACAGAGGCATTCTGCGCCAGGTGGAATATCACCCTACTAAAATCTACCCCCAGGAATCCCCAATCAAACGGCCAGGCAGAATCCAGCAACAAAATCGTTATAGATAACCTGAAAAGAAGACTAGAGGAAATTAGGGGCAGATGGGCAGATGAGCTACCTCTAGTTCTCTGGTCTGTCATGACCACCCCCAAGGTAGTCACCGGACAAACACCCTTCAGCCTAGTGTTTAGGGCTCAAGCGGTCTTCCCTTCGGAAGTAAGAGTTCCCACCCACTGATATGGGTGCATGACAGAAGAAAGAAATGAGGTGGAAATGGCCAGCAATCTGGACACCATCGATGATCTCAGAACCAGCGCCCAGATCAGAATGGCCACCTATAGACAAATTGTAGCCATGAGCTACAACAAGTATGTAAAGATAAGGACCCTGCAGGTGGGGGACTTAGTCCTCAGAAAGGTAATGAAAACACCTGAAAGATAGTCATTCATAAGTAAAAGCCTGGGACCAGGCTTAAAGGTCTGTACGCCTCGTTCTCTAAAGAACGAGGCCAAAAAAGTTCAAACACCCTGCCCCCTTAGGCAAGGCCAAAAAACGAGATAAATTTTTTTCAAACATAAACTATCAGGTTTTCGCTTCGCCACGCAGGGCCTAGAAACAAAAACCAAACTAAAAAGTTAAAAGCTGCAGGAAATGAAAGTCAATCCAGGAGGACGTGCTCCACAGGGTCTCCACCAGCACTGTCTGGACCCTGCTCGGCACCTGAAGAAGCCAGTCCCTCAGCAGGTGCATAAGTTGAATCCTCGACAACATGAGCGCTAGTATCTGGCCCCTCTTGCAAAATCCCGCTTCTCCTCCTCCAGATTCCAGGATGAATGCTCCCTAACCTTGAACTCCTCAATGCAATTAATCTTGGTCTCCCAGGTAGTGCAGGCCGCAATATCAACAAGAACCCTCTTTAAATTGTCGACCTTGTCCTTCAACATCTGGATCTCTGTGTTGGACGAGGAGTTGGCACTTAGCGCCTGGGAGTGATTCTCCTCCATCTCCAGTAGAAGCTTTTTCTCAGCTTCCAGTGCCTTACGGGCCGAAGACAGCTCCTATGTCGCCTGAGCCAACTTTTCCAGCATCCCAACCTTGGCTTGCCTCCCAAGATCCAGAAGCTTCAACATTTCAACCTTCTCAGTGTGGAGGTCCACTATCCCATCCCTCAGACTGGATATCTGGCCTATAAGAAATGAGGACATTTGGAGACACTGCAGAACAAACACGACAGAGTGGGGCAGGACGTAGAACAAAAGGAAAAGCCGCTCACATCACGATGAAAGGGAAGCTTACCTCAAAGGAGTGCTCAGCAAACTGTTTTGCTAGGTCTTTCACATGCCTCTCCAGCACGGAACGAAGACCTAGGAGCAGCAAGTCATCCAGCTGGGGCCAGTGACTCATGGAATTAGACTTACCTTAGAGCCTTAGAATACGAAGCACTGTCTCTGGAAGAGCATCTGCAGGACGAGATGTGCCAGGAAACTGAGTAGGCCTAGGGGCAGTTTGGCGAGGAGCAAGAAAGCCACTGGAACCTGCAAGAGAGGGATAAAGAGTCGCTAGAGGAGTAATCTCTATATGAGCAGACTCGGAGCCAGGTCTTGTAGCAATCTTCTTCCTGGGGGAGGAGCGGGTAACAGGTACGGCCTCAGTCTTTCTTTTTCCTGAGGTTTGGAGGAGGCAGCAGTAGGATTCCTCTTTCGCCACTGAGCCAGGATCATAGCAGCAGTCACCTTCAGTGGAGGAGCATTTGAAAACAAAAAAGTACATTAGAATCCAGGAAGAATTGATCAGGAGCCAGGACAAGGTAGAAGGAGGCACCTAAAGTCATATCTTCTATTTCCTCGTCTGAGGAAGAAGGGGATTCACCAGCCTGGATAGCCAACAAACGCGAGAAGGACCTCTTTAAAGGGGATGAATCAAACAGCTTGGACAAGGAGAGTAGCTCGTCCATAGAAAGCGGGAAGTGACGCAGACCTACACTAAGAAGCAAGTAAGGAAATTAAAAAAGTAAGGAACCACCAAAGTAACAGCCACACAAGTAGCTGTGGTAGAATGCCATTCAAGCTATATATAATCAATAGGAGGGGGAAGAGACTCAATCTTCTTTATTCTCGCATGAAATTGAGCTAGATCTTAACACTCGTGTACCTATTGTTTAAACCCTCCTACTCGATTATAGTGCATATTTAATGGGATTCCGACTACCCCCGCTGTTTTTCCCACATTGGGTTTCCGCGTCAACAATTCCTTGCGTCATTTTTATTTCGTTTCGCTTTTACATTTGAAATACGTCTTTACGTTATTATTCATTTGCAACTCAATCACAAAGGTCGCTATAATCCACAACCATAATCAATACTTAGGTAAATTTTTACCCAAACAGGTCTAAAAGTCGAATTTAAGTGATTTAAGTCATATTAATTACACTAATTACATCAAAGACGAATCTATAGAATTGATATGAACAAATCTAACCTCTAAAGACAAAATTTGATAGATGACAAAAACCCACTAATATTGATTATTAGGCATTGGAGTCAAACAAACTATCTAAATAATATGTAATAAGAAAAATAATAGAAAGACTACAAAAAAAGGTTTGGAAACGATTTTGTCATAGATTCGACATGAATCTTACATTAGATGAAATACAATACAATAGATGAACGAGATTAAACACCCTCAGACAAAACGAGATATGAGCTAAAGTTATCGATTTAGCGACAGCTCGACTCGAATGTAAAGAAAGTGCCCTCGCAAGAGGAACAATTAATTAATTAAGAATGATTATTGCTTTGTTTTTTTTTTGGGGAAAGGTAAGTTATATTGAAAGCTCAAATGGTACAATGTTAACAAGTATTACATAAGACACTAAAATGCACCAAAAGAATTCATCTAAGATGATGAAGCCAAGCAATTTCTTTAGTAGAAAGCTTGCTCACATTCATCTTGCTTAATCTAATACTAATCTCCTCCATGACTTGTTGTACTATATCGTCAGGACGTCTAATACAATGCTTAAATCTCACTTCATTTCGAACCATCCAAATCTTGTAAATAAGTGCAATATGACAAGCTCCAATGTACTTCCTTTGGAGCTTAGTTCTTCCTCTACCAGCATCCAGCCACTCCACCAGCTGCCTTAATCTGAATGAAACCCCAAGTTTGCTTTGCAGGATTTGGCAGCAGTGCACACTGTAAATGCAGTCATACATTACGTGCTGCAGAGTCTCCATTCCATTACCACATATATCTTAAGCAGAGTCCACATGCATCCCCTTTCTGTTCAATCTGTCCTTAGTAAGAAGCCTATTCTAAATTGCAGCCCAGAAAATAAAACTAGTCTTAGGAACATTCATAGGATTCCAGCACACATAACTCCATCTTACTTTCTCCTTTCCTGGTCTCAACCAGATATATCCATCATTGACAACATAAGATTTATCAGATCCCAACCACAAATCATATACATAAGCACTATGAAACTGGGTCATAATATGACTTATTTTCCTCCATGACCAGCTAGTGTCAGGAGGAGCAATATAGTCCTTCCAGTGTAATCCTTTTAAATAGACATTACTAACCCATTTAACCCATAGATGATCCTTTTTGGAAGCTATCCACCATACATATTTGCCTAAAAGGGCTCTTTTCCACTGCTTCACCTCTTTAATGCCAAGTTGTCCTTCTACCTTAGGGTAGCAACAGTTATCCTAGCTAACATTTGGGGCCTTAGTATACTCTGCAGTTCCTCCCCACAAATAGTTCCTACACATAGCAATGATTCTATTCATAATACCATTAGGAATAAGAAAAATGTGAGCCCAATAGGAATGAAGTGAAGTAAGGACATAATTCACCAAAATCAGATGACCAGAGTAAGAAAGCTTTCTGTTACCCCATCCTCTAATTCTAGCAACAATTTTATCAGTTAACTTCAACCCATCATTCTTTGAGAGCTTCTTTGAAGAAATAGGAATTCCCAGATACTTGAAAGGAAGATAACCCCTCTGAAAACCAGAAACTTGAAGAATATTATCAATGCAGACATTAGTCACACCATTAAAATAGATTTCAGACTTTGTTTTGTTCAAACACAGACCAGATGAGGCAGAAAATGTAGCAAAACTTCTTAGGATCCGCATGATAGAGTGCTCATTGCCTTTACAAAACATCAACAAATCATCAGCAAACAATAAGTGATTGAGTTTAATCTGCCCACATAAAGGATGAAATTTGAACCCATCCTGGTGAGCAATGACCTGAAGAATTATGGATAAATACTCCATACAAAGAGTAAAGAGAAGAGGAGACAAAGGATCCCCTTGTCTTAAACCCCTCTTACCTTGAAAAAATCCAAATACATTCCCATTTAAGGCCAAAGAATAGGTAGGAGAAGTTACACAAGCCATAATCAAATCAATGAACCTCCCTGGGAACTTAAGAGCCTGAAGCATCTGGAGCAGAAAAGTCCAATCCACAGAGTCATAGGCTTTCTTAAGATCAATTTTGATAAGACATCTAGGGGAAGCACACTTCCTATTATAGAGTCTCACCAAATCTTGGCAAATAAGCACATTTTCAACAATGTTCCTCCCTTTCACAAACCCCCCTTGACAAGGACTGACAATATCAGGAAGAATGTGACTCAGTCTATTACAAAGAACCTTTGCCAAGCATATATAAATCGTATTACAGCATGCAATAGGTCTAAAATCCAACACACTAGCAGGATTATCCTTCTTAGGAATCAAAGTAAGAATTGTAGTGTTCACCTGTTTAAGTAATTTACCTGACTGGAAGTAATTTACCATAGTAGGAAGAGAGGTTCCCAGAAGGCTATTATAGTAGTTGAGAAAAGCATTTTCAACATCCTGAGGAGTAGTCTGAGCAATGTCATTCATATCTTTTATACTGATAACTCTATTATGGATTTGTCTCGCCCTAATATGGGAATGAAAGAAATGAGTATTTTCATCACCATCTTTAAGCCAATCAACCTTAGCCTTTTGACAAAGAAAGCTAAACTGAACCTTACATTGGAGTCTATAAGTTGCAGCAGCTTCACTCTCAGCCTTCAACAAATCATGATCATGAGGATTATTATGAACCATCTTCTGAATATCTTCAAGTAAAGCTTTAGCAATGCCTGTTGTTTTTTCCACATCAGAGAACTCCTTCTTATTAAGGGCTTTCAAAGATTGCTTAAGATACTTCAGTTTGGACGCCAATTTAAACATAGCATTTCCAAGGATACTCTGACACCAGCTTCTCTGAACAATCCCCTTAAAATCAGGAGACAAACTCCACATATTATAATATCTAAAATTAGTTTTCTTCAAGATTCTCTCATATCTCCTATAACATACCATAGGTGTATGATCAAAAAGACCCTCTGGCAAGAAATTAACATAAGCTTCAGGATATAAGTTCAGCAAAGCATTGTTTACTAAAAATCTATCAATTATAGAGAAAGATCTAGAGCTAGGATCTTGCTTGTTATTCCAAGTATAGAAAGCTCCTTGACCTTTAATATCAACCAAATCACAATGCTGCACACACTCTCTAAAGTCAGCAATATCTCCCCACTGAACCTCACTGCCTATTCTCTTATTAAAATTCAGCACACTGTTAAAATCTCCACAAATACCCCAAGGCCCCAGATGATTATCATGGATATGATTAAGATCAACCCATAACTCCTTCCTTGCTATATCATCATTGAAACCATAGACAACAGTAAATAAGAAACTTTCACCAGATAAGGTATCTGTTATCTCAGCAGTAATGTCCTGAGCAGAAACATGAACAACATTGACCAAGAAATATTGAGCACTCCAAATTAACCAAACTCTTCCCCCATGATGATAATTATTATTATTAATACCCTTCCACTGACCTCCTAAATTATTCAGCACTCTATCAAAATCCTATGCTTTTACTTTAGTCTCCACAAGCCCATACAAGCCAATATTATTTTGATAAAGAAAATGCTTGACATCTCACTGCTTATGAGCTCCATTTATTCCTCTCACATTCCAGCAACCTATATTATTCATGGCTAATATCAGGTGGTACTTCTAGTCTCCCTTCCACTTGATTAGATGATTTAGAATTAAGCACAGCAACATAGGATCTTCCTGGAGTCAAACTTGCTCCCTCAGTAAATTCTTGCCTAGAAATTCTCTGAATACTCACAGGAGGGGCATTAACTCTCTGAACAGATGAAGTTCTGTTTACAGCAGGAGAAAGGGATGAGAGAACCACAGTAGGAACAGCTGGAGCAGGTTTCAGGATAGGCTTCCATACCTGAATAGGCTTGGAAGGAACCCTAATCCCTGACTTCTTCTTACACACTGCCTTAGTATGCCCAAGTCCCTTGCACTCCTCACAAATTATCGGCTTCCATTCATATTCAACTGGAATATTAATCTCAACACCTTTCTCATCTTTAAACACAATACTCTCTGGGAACTCTTGCTCTACTTCAACTTCCACCAAAAGTCGAGCATACCCAATTCTATTCCTCTCCTCAGTATTAACATCACATTTCTGAACTTTGCCAATCAATCCAACAAGCTTCTCCAGACATGATTTGCCCCAAAATTTAAGTGGTAAGCCACACAAACGAATCCATGTTGGTACCAATTTCACATTCTCTTTCTGCAAACTACTATTCTCAGTCCAGGCTTTAACAACCATAGGCTTATTATCAAACATTGGGAATCCTTGTTGAAGCAAAAGATTCTTACACTCCATAGTGGGGAATCTAACTAAGAAGACACCATTAGGGAGAGAACAAATCTTATCATATTTGTATACACCCCAAATTCGATTAATAAAGCCCTTAAGTAAATCCCATGGAGGATTTGCCCCCAAAACATAGCAGATTAGTGCAGAATCCCAGTATTTAATCTCTTGTGCTACATCCTCTACTGTAAGTTGCAATATTTCCTTATTAATTTCAGGCGGATTAGAAATAGAAGAAGGTGTAGAATTACGGTTACCTCTTACTTCTGTCCATACCCCTCCTCCATCTTCTTCAGTCTCTTGAATTCCTTCCACAATCTCTTCTAAATTCAGGACTGGGATACCAACAATGTCATTGACTCCTCTAGTCTTCTTAGCCATTCCAGAATGCAGGCCTTTAGAAGAAGATGGTATTGAAGACATATCTAAGTGTAACTCAGAAATATTATTGAATGAAAGACGTAATCTAGCTTTGCTTTTGGTATTTTTTTGATCTGGTTTGCCTTGCTATTTGCAATTAGAACCCTAGAAAAACAAGAGAGAAGGTTGAGCTTTCTCTCTCTAAAATCCTCATTTTATTTATTAATTACTAAGTTGAATGAATGATTATTGTTGAGTTGGTCAAACTGGTAGGTCAATGCAATAACGTGACAAGTCCCTAGAAGGATCTGAGCTTACATGGTCGATTGATCAAGCACGTAGTTGTCAAAAATGGTTAGAGCAAGGTCTACAATGCAAAGAGTGAGAAAGAAGGGGCGGAAATCTCACGTGCCTTGAAAGTGTTCACGAACCTCTCCTTATATAGGGAGAAATCCAAAGAATTTTGGAATAACTCGAATACGGAAAGAAATCTAGAAAATATTCAAGAAACAGTCAAGCAGAGGTGGGAAAGAGGCGCAGCAGGCACTGCGACTCTTGGAAGAGGTGAAACTCTTGATGTGTCATTTCTCGAGCAGTTTCCTACTTTGAAAGAAAGATTTCCGCGTTTGTTTAAGGGAATTGCGGTAGATTTAGAATTATTTCTAAATAAAATATGAATATACATTACGAAAAAAATATAATTTTTGAAACATTAAGTTATTCAGAATATTCTCGAGCGTTCAGACACGGTTTTAATAGACGGTTTATAGAAAATGAAGCGGTTTTTTACCCGGATTCCAAAATGACTCTAATGACTGTCAAAACGACCGTATCGGCACGTAAATGACAACCAAGTTGTAGACAAAAGTGTTTAAGCTATCACTTGATGATAAAGTTACGAATTTTCATAAATCCTTTCGCATACCAAACATGCGGCCCAATCATCACTAGGTGGTTGGCGGAAGATATAGATTCGAGGTATCTACAGAGCCCCCACTTTGACTGAGGCTTGGACAAGGCAAAACTTAAAGTATATCCATCAGGTCAATCGAAGATAACAGCCTGACGACTATGGCGATGCGAGGCGATTCAAGGGGTCTAAACCAAGGACCTGTCGTCGGGATCATTTTAAATTCTATCGACTGTTGGGGAGGGTTGTTTAAACTCCGTTAGACTACATACGAAACCTCGCCAACCATAAGAAGCAGTCATACCTGAGCATCTTATTACTTGGACTTGAGGTTGCGTCATGAGACTCGCCAGCTGTCTGAAAAATTGTGCGTAATGAGGCTCGCCAGCCGCTGGGTATAGGATGCGTAATAAGGCTCGCCAGCTGCTAGGTGTAAGGTGCGTAACAAGGCTCGCCAGCCGCTGGATGTGAGAATCTGCCCGTCTTTGTCTTCAAACGAACTCTCGTTGGGGAAAACACGTGTTAAAACTTGATATATTGAAGAGTCCGTCAGGATTGAATCGTTCCGAGACTCTGTTCGTTTGTGGCGAACAAATATCTTGAGGATAAAATATAGGCCCACAGATTGTATATCCGGAAAAAAAAAGGGTCTATGTTAGGATGACGCGACGGTTCTGAAACCTGCCGAGGAACGGGTCTTGAAAAAGAACCAAAGCATGAAATACAAAAGTCGGAGAAGAGGCGCATAAGAATTGGGCCCACAAGTAAAGAACTTGTAACCAACTTTTCAAATTTAGGCGAAACATTGCTTGGGAAAGACCGCCGCAAGAGATGCGACCTTTGAAAGAGGCGCAGCTATTGCTGCGTTTCTTCAGGAGCTTCGCTCTCTCTGATAAAAGACGCAATCAGACGGATGCACTTCATTCGTCTGAAAATAATAAAACTCGAACCATTCCTTCAAAACTCAACCAAAACTTGTTGAAATATTGATCAAATTACTCCATAAGCTAAGACAAACCGAGGTATGCATTCCAATCTCGCTTTAACCGTGTATATTTGCTTGATTTTAATTTTGAAATTGGGGTTCCCTCCTCCAATGAATTCAAAATTTGAGGGGGTTTTGCTCCCTCGATTTGTATGATAGAAATTGACATTAGAAATGAACAATTGGCCTTGTTAGGAACAAAGCCATGCATTCGTTTTTTGTTTTGAGTTTTTAACAAATGAGACGGATACTCACTAACTCGAAAACCGCTTCGAAAATCTCCTTAGGGTAGCTCATTTTGGATGAAACTTGGTGTTCTGGAATCCTTTTGTAGTGGGCAAACTTGTTGTAGCATTAGAGTTTCAGTTTGCGACAGTCTCTGTAGGACGCTTTTCTAGGGTATAACCGCTATTATAGCGAAATGCTGTCGAATTGTCGACTCAAACACAAATTTAGGCTTTGAATTTAGACTTAAGTTGACCCCTATCCAACATGCGTAGTTGGGTTTTCGAAAGAACGGTCAAAGATGACCGGAAGGCTTCTTGGAAATGTCTTGAAACGCTTTTAAAAAGTGCTTGTCATTGTTTGCAATTGCTGAGGATTTGCTTGAACCGTTTGACACATTTGAAATGTGCAGGTGACATTCCTTCTACGTCAAGGAGAGTTCCCATGGACATAGATCTTGAGCCTTCTTCTTCCCGTGTAGGAGAAGATATATCAGCCGAGGTGGTGGGAGGCCGGGATGGCTGAGGATGAGGTTCCGAGGAGGATTACCACAGGCCGAGGTGGACACCATCTGGCGGGTGCCCCTGAGTGGGCTAAGAAATGGGATGGTAGACATCTCATTTGGGCAGCGAAGAGCCACTTGTCTTACAGGACGGCACGAAGCATGATAAGCCTTAGTGTTTGGTTGTCATTTTCCTTATCCCATTGCCACTTTTTTTGAGATATAAAATGCTAAATGACTTTCTTGATTCAAATTGCAGGAGGCCGGGAACATGAGGTCTTTTTCCGATTATACGACCATGATGGAGGCGTACGAGAAGTTGACTAAGGATGAGAAGACTCTCATTAAGGGAGGAGACTTTGGAGAGCTAGTCCGAGCCTAGAGGTCGATCAGGGCGATGAAGATTCGGGCTAACCTTTGCCTGATTCGAGCCATCTTGGATCGTTACTGGGATACGACTTCGACCTTCCATATGCCTTTTCAGGAGGACGGAGCCACCTTGGAGGATTACGACATGATTTCTGGTGCCCATGAGGGTCGACTTAGAGGAGGCCGTCGGTGCCCATGAGGGTCGACTTAGAGGAGGCGAGACAGCTGATAGGTTGGAACCTGCCGGCAGGGGCGGCTGCTCTACCTGTGTTGGTGCCGAGATCTTATGTTAGAGACTACTTTGCTGGTAGGACTCCGACGAGAGTGAGGACAGGTGGAGAGATGGTGGCTCCTCCCCCTTGTACAGCTGAGCAGAGGGCTCAGCTTTGGTTGTGGTGGTTCTTATCTTCGATTTACTTCGGGGACAAGGGGGAGATGCTTTCTGGAAAGTTTCTTCCTTTCCTTTCTGACTTGAGTAGCTCGTTGGGACTGGGTTACTCCTGGCTTTACGGTCCTCAGTCGTTACATGAGGGCCATGGTCAGGACGGAGCTGATGGAGAAGGGGACTTCTCCTCCTACAGTCGGTCCTGGACTCTTGCTGGATGTATGAACCTTCCTTTAAACGTTATTGCAAGATCAATAATTTTGTTTTACATTTGAAAGTTCAATATTTTATTTTGACGTTATTACCTTTTTACTGCAGGCGTGGGTGTACTCTTACTTTCCGGGATTCGCGCCCAAGAGAAGGGAGGCTTAGCCGAGGGTGTGCCCAGTTGTGAGGGATTGGGTAGTGTGCCGTAGGAAGAGTCAACATTATTCTTACGATGTCTGTAGGAGGGGCGTAAATGCCCTGCAGCTGGAGCACGTAAGTACCTTCGACTTCTTTCTTTTCTGTCTTTTATTTTGGAGAAAGATCACAAGGAATGATCCTTTGTCTTATCATCGTCTGGAATTGGATCATAAGAATGACCCCTTTATTTCTGTCTTAGTGGGTTCCGAGGCCTTGGGTTGAGTGCCCGGACGCACCAACTTTCGTGGCTGAGGTTCTACGTCGTAGGAGCTCAAGTGCGTTGCTGCTCAGGACGCCCATGGGACCCGTGTGGGACTTGGGCCAGTGTTTGACTCGGCAGTGCTCTCGTGACGCTTTCACGGTCCCCATCGATCCTCCAGGGTCGATGTTTAGGGAGCCTTCTGACGCTAAGAGAGAGCCTGACCTGGCTGGGGTGAGTGGAGACGCCCTCCTTCTTCCTGGCGAGGGTTACCTAGGGTTCGTTCGTCGGAGATTAGCATACTGGCCGATTGTGGTAAGCATTTTTTTCTTCTTGTTGTATTGGATTTTGAGAATTGATAAGTTGCTTGTGGATGAACCATTTGATTTTTTTTTTGCAAGAGATCGAGGTGGCTGGCGTCGAGCCCCCAACTTACCCCAAGGTGCTTGAGTACATGGATGCGGCTGGCTCCACGGCGATTTCAGAGCTTGGAGGAGTGGGAGCACCTCGTGAGGAGGGTGACCTTCCATTCCATGACCGTCTTTTTTGCATAGGAATGCATTTGTTTTAACCTTTATTTGTGTTTTAATGTAGGTGGCCCTGTCTCGGCACGTCGCGCTGTCGAGGGTAGCCAACCGGTTGCGGGCTACAATCGTTGACTCGCAAGTGGCCAGGACCGAGTGGTAGAAACCTATCTAAGAGAATACGCAGAGTGGGGTTTCTACCTCAACTGGTTGTACAGCTTCCATTCCATAGGTTAAATAGAAAGGAGCGGCCGCAGTGGGTGTCCTAACTAAAGTGCGATATCCCCACAACGCGAAGGGTATCTTGCTTGGCCAATCACGGTAATTGTCGATCATTTTCTTGAGGATTGTGACGACATCCTTGTTAGCAGCCTCCACCGCGCCATTAGTTTGAGGTCGATAAGGCGAGGAATGAAGATGAGTGATCTTGTATTTGGCAAGCAACTGCTCAGTCTCTGCTTGGAAGTGTGATCCATTGTCACTGATGATTTCATGTGGGCAACCATATCGACAGATGATATTGGTTTGTATGAACTTTGCCACATTTTTAGCAGTAAGACTAGTGTAGGATGCTGCTTCAACCCATTTGGTGAAATAGTCGATAGCTACCAAAATGAAATAGAGACCTCCTGTTCCAGCTGGGGTGAAATAGTCGATAGCTACCAAAATGAAATAGAGACCTCCTGTTCCAGCTTCAACCATATCATCAGTAATTTTTGTATTCATTCTAGCACAAGAAAAGACATTTATCAGAGCATCTTGGGTGCAACGATTAGGAGAATATCGATCTCAATATTTGTTCTTAGGCCATATTGCTAGGACCGAAGGTTGATTCTAATCTTTATGCATTTCGTTTATGCCTCGCATTTCATACGTTATAATTTCGTTATAATCCTTAAATTTCATGTTGAAATATACCGATATTTCCCACAGCGTTGAGTTTGAAGTTTAGAATGGCATGGAACCAGGGTTCCTTTGGATACTCTTCTTTGTCTATAAGTTGGTACACATAGGTCGGTTCTGACCATCGTTCGATGCAAAGAGGCATGTAGATCATGTTGTCTAGCATGTTAATCCAGGCTGCAAGTTTTGCAAGAGCGTTTGCAAATTGATTCTCTTCACGAGGTAGATGTAGATAAGTGACTTGATCAAAGAACTGGGCAACTTAATCTAGTCTGGCCTGATAGGGTGTTCGACTTTCACTTCGAATTTTCCATGAACCCATGACCTGGTTGATTATTAAGGAGGAGTCTCCATGAACTCGAAGATTCTTAACGCCTAGACTAACTGTCACTTGTAAACCAATGAGGCAAGCATCGTATTCTGCTACATTATTTGTCACCTTGAAGTCGCGTTTGACAGATAGTGGTGTATGCTTGCCTTCAGAAGAAATGAGCAACATTCCCACTCCGAACCCTCTTAAATTTGATGCACCATCAAAGTAAAGGTCCCAGAAGTCTATACAGGTTTGTAATATATCCTCGTCTGGAAATCACCACATATCTATTGTTTGGGTGTCGTTGATAGGATTGTCTGCGAAAAACTCCGTGACGGCACGTCCTTTTATGACTTTCAGAGGTACATATTTGAGATCGAACTCCGAAAGCATTAAGGTCCATCATGCTAGACGTCCATTGAGGACGGGTTTCTCAAAGAGGTATTTGATGGGGTCCATTTTGGAGTACACCGTGACCGAGTAGCTAAGCATGTAATGATGTAGCTTCTTTGTTGCCCACACAAGAGCAAGGCATGTCTTTTCTAGAGGTGTGTATTTGCACTCATATTCTAAGAACTTCTTATTAAGGTGGTAGATGTCTCTTTTTCTTTCCCGACAGTTTGTGCGAGCATAGCCCCCATGGCCGTTTCTATGACTGTGAGATATAATCCAAGAGGTTGATCTCGTTGGGGAGGCATTAACACTGATGGTTTGGCTAATATCTCCTTGATTCTATCGAATGCCTTTTGGCATTCATCATCCCACATGGTATGATTTGTTTTCTTTAACTTATTGAAAATACGTTCACAAATCATAGTGAGTTTCGATATGAACCGACTCGCATATTGTACTTTGCCCAGGAAACCTCTAACTTCCTTCTCTGTTTGGGCTTGTGGCATTTCGATTAGGGCCTTGATCTTAGATGGATCAATTTCTATTCCCCTCTGACTGATGACATGTCCTAGGAGTTTGCCAGAAATTACTCTGAATGCACATTTCTGAGGGTTGAGTCTCATGTTGTATTTGCACAATCTGAGAAAGTCCTTGCGAAGATTATCGATATGCCCTTTCTTGTCTTTGGACTTGACAATCATATCATCTACGTATACCTCCACCTCTTTATGCATCATGTCATGCAATATCATAGTTGCGGTACATTGGTATGTAGCTCCAGCGTTAATTAGTTCAAATGGCATAACTGTGTAGCAATATGTGCCCAATGAAGTGACGAAAGCTATTTTATGCATGTCGTTTTCGGCCATCTTGATGTGGTTATATCCGTCATACCCATCCATGAAGGATAACAATGCGTGATCTGTTGAGTTATCTACCAATATGTCGATATGTGGTAGAGGGAAGCCATCTTTGGGACGTTTTTTGTTTAGGTCTCTGAAATCAAGACAAAGCCGAATTCGTCCATCCTTTTTGGGTACGGGAACTACGTTAGCCACCCAGTCAGAATACTCGGAAACTTTAATGAATCCGGCTGTGAACTGTTTGTCGACCTCTTCTTTGATCTTAAGAGCCCATTCAGTCCTCATTCGACGGAGCTTCTGTTTTACATGTTTGAAACCTGGCTTGATCGGAACTCGCTAATCTGCGATATCCATGTCGATCCCTGGCATGTCTTTCTAATACCAAGCGAAAACGTCTTTGAACTCGTGTAGGAGGTCTACGAAGCTGGCTCTCTAAGTCGGATTGAGGGTTGTCCCTATTCTAAGTTCTCATGGTTCTTGTTCGGTCGCTACGTTGATGGGTTTTATGTTTTCTATGACTGGTGCCCCTTTCCCCTCTTGTCGTACTTCTTTGATTATATGGAGAGGTAATTCAATCGAGTATGGGTCTGGATTATCCTCTTTGTCATCATAAACAGAATTGCACTCAGAAAAACACAAGGAGTAAGCAGAATCAGATTTATTTATATTAAATTTTAAAAACAGCTGAAATAAAGAGGCCATATGTTCAGTAGTCAGAGGAGGTAAAGGAATAGCTGCTGGGATATTTCCCAAACTGTTGTTACTGTTAGATGCTAAGCTAGGAGAAATGAAGGGAAGGGGGATGATAACAGGATGAGACTCTCTAAAAACTTCGCTAGACTCTGACTCGGACTCGGACTCGGACTTCGACTTTGACTCGAATTCGTTGTCGTCTGGTTCTCCTTCAAACATCTCTTCTTCTCTAGTAGTGACTTTGAAGAGTTTCCCTTGGTTGTTGGTCCATTTGATCGAGTTTCACCATCCTTTTGGTTGGCTTAAGCCATCTTCTTGTGATCTATGGAATGGAACCATTGTTTGGGAATGGTGTCGAGAGATGACGGAAATATCCTTAGGAACCTCTTTGGTTTGATGCCTTTGATAGACATATAATCCTTGAAAGCACGGATGTGGTTCAAAGGGTTCTCATGCCCTTTGAATTTAGGGATGTCAGTCATGTTGAAACTGGTTGGCAGCTGGGCATTTACCGCTTTATATTTGCGACTGTTTTCCCTTACCCAAGTATTGGAGTCGCTTTTCAGCTCCAGTAAGAACTGGTGGGGTATCGACTTCTGGTTGTCCCATGATGAGTGGGATTTTATTGTGCACACTTGGGTCAGGAATGTCTGCGGGAGGGAGCCTAGTTTCTACAGCAACGACTCGACCCTCAATAGCATTGAGGCCATCATAGGCTTGGTCTTGACTCCTTTGCAGACGAAAGAGCGCAGTTAGGATTTGATCATTACCATTTGGATCGGGTTGATGAACACTTGCTTGGCTGGTGCCAGGCATTTTGGAAACTAGGCAAGAGACCGACGAAGAATCAAGACACGATCGACCAATCTAGCACACCTACTTAAAAAGACTCGATTTTTGAAGTGGGAGTGTGCCACTGTGTTTAAGTGAGTTTTTAAAATGACTGGTTTGGAAATGTTTGCCCTAGACAACCGTAGTGTGGTTATAGAAGTATTGACTCGAAGTGGAGAAGTGATTTTGACTAGACACTCGGACAGAGTTTCGACTCACTTTGCGCTACTTTAGGCCACCTTTGAATATGCTTTACAGTTTTTAAAAAATATTTGGATTTTGAAAATTTGTCATGGTTTATTTACAAAGATGGTGATCACGTAAGGGTTACACATTTAAACAGACAGAGTAACGGTATACTGAGCCCATTTAAAATGGTTTTGGCTTAAAGAGTGAGTTGTCATACCAAGCAATCAAACCCATGGTCTGTGGAGAGGTTCGCGCTAAACATGAGTAAGGCCAGTTCCTAGTCCATTCGCCCGAGTAGTGAAAACCCTTGGTGTTAACATGAGTACCCACCGCGGTATGGTTGACGTCAATCGCTATCCATCCTTAGGCCCAGATAGGAATTTAGACCGTCCAGACAGGACGATTGGTCGAAAGGGTTGGGTTAGGCCTAGGAAGGCCGAATAACACGACCTAGCAAGGTAAAGGAATAAGACCCGACAACTGTCTTATACAAAATATTCCTTAGCACCACGGGTTTCTCGATCCTTTCCAAACTGTGGTGCACGAGATACCACGGCTGGAGAAACGAGGGACAAGCGTGAAAACACGCATTTGTGTAGTCGCCACCAACTTTTATGGGATGTTAGAACCGTTCGAATACTTTATGTCATGTAGAGACACAAAGGGTTGACATGAACACTAAGAGCTCGTTACCCTTAGTATTCTATGTCTAGAATGACTCTCGTGGATGTCAATGAAGACGGATATTCAAAGAGATCTGGAGTAAGGGGTGAGGGTGCGTATTAGGAAGTTCTTTAATCGAACACCTAATCCCGCCCGCCTCGGTAGCTGCCTCTACTAATGATTAGGGAAACTCTTCTGTTATTGATGTGTTGTCGGTTTATATGCATGCAATGCAACATCCACGTTTTAATCCTAAAATGTGAGCTTTAGACTATGTCGGTTGAACATGTAATTTAGCAATTAATTGTGTCGAATTCGGATTTAAGGTTCAAATGCATGTGAGAACACAAGTAATTAAATCATTCAATTACTACGAAATAAATTACAAAAGAACAAAGATTACAATGCATTTCATGATTTATGTCGGAAATATGTTTAAATAAAGAGAAGAAATAGTAAAACTAAAATGAATGAGATTAGCAGCGATAATACGACTAATTGTCGATTTAATGCATAATTATACTATGGTCAAAGCGAAACAGGAATATCACAGACAGAAACCAGCCCTGAACAATCGCAGCAGGTCATGCGTCCTCTGGAAGAGGCGCATCAGACCTTGCGTCTGTTCCTGAGATGGGTTCTGGCTGTGAAGCCATAATCGCAAATAGTTAGTGTTCGTTGGTGATTTACGATTTATTAATGATCTACAAGTAGAATTTAAGTGATTTAAGTCATATTAATTACACTAATTATATCAAAAAAGAGTCTAGAGATTTGATATGAACAAATCTTACCTCTAAAGACAAAATTTGATAGATGACAAAAACCCACTAATATTGATTATTAGGGATTCGAGTCAAACAAATTATCTAAATAATATGTAATAAGAAAAATAAAAGAATGACTAAAGAAAAGGGTTTGAAACGATTTTGACATAGATCCGATATAATCTTACGTTAGATGAAATACAATACAATAGATGAACGAGATTAAACACCCTCAGACTTACATGTTGACGAAACGAGATATGAACTAAAGTTATCGATTTAGCGACAGCTCGACTCGAATGTAAAGAAAGTGCCCTCGCAAGAGGAACGATTGATTAATTAAGATTGATTATTGTTGAGCTGGTCAAATTGGTAGGTCAATGCAATAACGTGACAGGTACCTAGAAGGATCTGAGCTTACGCAGTCGATTGATCAAGCACATAGTTGTCAAAAATGCTTAGAGCAAGGTCTAGAATGGAAAGAGAGAGAAACAAGGGGCGGAAAACTGGCGTGACAGGAAAGAGAGAGAAACATAGTTGTCAAAAATGCTTAGAGCAAGGTCAATGCAATAACGTGACAGGAATTTTGTCATCAATGAAAATCGATTCATTTTGAGTTTTAGATGAAATAGATGATTTGAATGGTTGTTTGATTTCCAAGTGATTGGTCATTTGCGGTTTGGGATTAGTAATTCTCTTTTATTCTTAAGGAATCATAGTTTGAAATTGAGAAATGTTCGTTGCAAGCTTTGGATAATGAATGCTCGGTTGTTATGGATTATAGAGTTAGAATGGTGAACCCATTTATCTTGAGGATTAGTAACCTCCATAGTTTGCTAATGTGACTATTTATATTTGAGGCTTCGAGCGTAGTAATGATCGAATTAAGGATGTTATGGCGTATTAAAGAATCCTTATAACCGATAATGGATTGTGGATTTTCCCTTGTCGTGAGACTTTGGATGAGGCTAGTTGAATCTTAGATAAGTGTGTTTGATGCTTTGATTGTGTTTTGACTTTCGGGGATGAGAATGTTCATTGTAAATTTAGGATAATGAGTTTGAAGTAAATTGGATCAAAGGATTTCATAGTAAACCTCTTTTACCTTGTGGTTTTTAACGATCATGTTTCCCTAGATATAAATATTTTGTTGGTGGTTTCTAATAAGAGTTTTGATGGAGCTAAGAAGATTAGAGTGCGCAATGAATTTTCATTTGGGTGGTTAGTTGTGGAGTCTACCGTACCGATGGACCTTAGTAGATTCTAATTGGATTCGAATAATTGAGATTTGTTACTCGAAGTTTCGTGATTTTGGAATATTTTTGTAGGAATTCTGATGATTGAAAATGATGAGTTGTAAATTGGGTAAATTGCATTCTCTTGAGGATTAGAGTATCAGTAGAGTTAGTACTAACGAGTTCTTGTAGATCTTCGTGCTGACTTCATTGTGATCTTCATATCCCTAAGAGTTGATTTGTTTCGTTGTTGCGTATTTTGTATATATTTTGTTACCCTGAATTGTGTGTGAGAGTGCGAGTCGCTCTTTGTACGTGTAATGTGTTCTTGTTTTGATTTTATCTTTGAGAAAACCTTCGAATTTCCATATCGTATTTCTAAATTAACTTTTCAAAGAAGTCCAAAGATATATTTTGTACCTTGTTTTTGAAGAAAATAGATTTCTGTTGCTTTTATATTTGGATTTTGCGTTTGGTTGGATGTTTGGACTTATTATTGGAGACGTCTGGTGACTAGTCCTGCACTTACTAACGCTTGTTTGATTTTCGATTTCACTATTTCAACATTGATTTGATTTTTGATAGCTAGAGTTCTCGTTCGCGACGGGCACTCTTGTGATTCGTAAGTAAGTTCCACACTTATGAAAATTTCTCTTTAAATCGTTTTCGAGAAGAACCTCGTTTCATAAATATTTTCCCTTATAAAAGTTTTCGTATTAATTTTGAAAACCGATTCTTGTCCTTGATACTTTTGTTTTCTACTCTCAAGTTTCGAGGACGAAACTTTTTAAAAGGAGGAGTGATTGTAACACCCGGAAATGTACCCTATTTTTCTAGTAGAAATATTGTACGAAATCTTTTCAGCGAATTTAAGTTTTAAATTAGCTTTTTATGTTTCGAGTCGAATTTAGAATTTCCGAGTTCGTATTTGGAATTTTCGCAAGATTCCATGTGAAACCCGTTTTAAGGCGTCTTTGACTTTTCTTGACTTTTGAGTCGTCTTTGACTTTTCTTGACTTTTTAGTCGTCTTTGACTTTTCTTTACTCTTAAGTCGAC
>JAIUZE010015222.1:0-22598 GCA_022085475.1 Heliosperma pusillum | reverse complement strand
GTGCAGTTTTACTGCACTGACCCCTTTTTGTAAAATGATCATATCTCCTTCGTTACTTGCTTGTTTTGGGCGTGTGATATCTCGTTGGAACCGTAAGAGGTTAAGCTATCACCTCGATTTGGAATTTATGCATTCCCATGTCTAGAACTCTAGTTATGACCGTTTGAAGTGGACCATTGTTTTCGTTTGTTTCCAAACAATGTTGTTTTGGAGAGGTGATCTATGTTTTTATTCATTATGCTTCACAAACTTGTTCAAATGCTTATGTATCATGTATTGACTCATGTTTATCATATGTAAATTTATATGATTCCCTATTCTCATGTTTTGTGACAGTTTTTGGTATGTTCCCACTTTGAGTCGTTTTTACAAATGATACGGTTTGAGCACTATTTTGCCTTGTGCTTTGTATTCTCATTCCCTTGGCTACCTTCCCGTTCGTAAGGCTGGAATGTCGGAACGGAGAGGTATCCTACTGCTTACATGCATGTGTTAGTGGGCATACGACGACGTTGTTGGGAGTTGAACGCTATGCGTTGATCGACCCGGCCGTCAAATGTTGTGTACTTGCGAGGTGGTGTTATTTGCATGTAGCGTACCGCATGTTATGAGGCTTGAGCTCTTTTCCGCCTTTTTCGTGAATTGATATACCGAGAATGTGGGTACTCGGCGTCTATAGAGTAAGACAGAGTCTTGGATGCGAAACGTCATCGCATGTCGAATCGGAAAATGTGTTTCCGGGAATCTGGCCAGGTTTAGATTAGGAGCCGTTTAATTATCGTTCCTACCAGGAGGAAATTAGTCTACATATACGAAATGTGATCGTGTATGCGTTCAGGGAAATGTGATCTCGTGGATGCCTTTTAATCATACTTGCCATGTACACGGTGCTAGTGCGTTTCATTTACCGTGAGAGATGTTGTCAATATATTGGTATGATTACATGAATGATTATATGATTGATCATTGAATGACTTGGCATGGTTTGTTTGTCGAGTCTCAATCTTATCAAACTTATACCGCTAACGGTGAGATGTAAGCCCTAGTGAGCGTATTCGGTTGCCGAAGAGTGTCTTCCCCGAGTCTTGAATAACATGATGGTTCCTCAATTTGATTTCCATATGAGCTTATCATTATATATTGGATTGCCTATTTATTCTTATCGTAACTCACATGGATATCTATATATGCATGATTTCACTTTTGTATTTCCTTATATGTACGTTTAATGTGATATGGCTGGGAGAACCCGGAGTTACTCCCCACTGACTGTGGCGTTCATGTTTTTCAGGAATGAACAGGTTGCTTGCATGGATTGACTTTTTGGATATGATATTTTGGGGTTCGGGTGTGAGCTAGCGGGCGTTGTCCTTGGAAGATTTACCTCTAGACGATTTTAGCTTATTTGCTAAACACTTGATCTTTGTTAACATTTTGAGAGACTCCGTCTCTTTGTTATTTTCCGCACTTAGTTGTAATATTTTGACACTCCTCGTTTTATTTAACTTGCATGTATAAAAGTTTTTTAAAACTACCTATTTCCGCTATATAATTCACATGCTTGTATGTTTTATATTTCCGCATTCGCGAGGGTTGTCACATCTGGCTACCTACTTCGGCCTGATACTCGCAGGTTGGATGCCGCAAGAGATATGTTGAGCTGTACTTGCATGCATTGAATCTGTTATTGCAAAATACGAGGTTAATGATCCGGAAGTCATCAGGATCATCAATATTGTTCCGGATTGTTGGTGGCAGTGTGAGAAAAACATTTTACTCTTAACCGGAATTGTTCCGGATTATTTAACATCTTTATTTATTTGATGTCGAATGAATGTAATGTACTTTATTATAAAATCTAGGTTATTCCTAATGAAATCAATGAAAAAGAATGTTGTTTAAAGTGTTTGAATTGATATGATTAATTCCGTTGATGTTCAATATTTTGATGTTTGATCAATAGCGATAATCTACTATATATATATAAAAGGGTTTAGGGTTTAGGGTTTAGGGTTATTTTGAAGTAACGCACTTATACTAATAATTAATATATATATTATTATACTTTGTATTACATTAGTTTGATCTAATTAATTAAAAGTGATCCGACCCGAAAATGATACTTAATAATCACGCGGATAATAAATAAATATTTCTATCGAATTAAATTAAATAACCCGATACTAGCTAATTAATTTTGGGTCGGAAAGTTTCAAGTTATTAGTGATGCAAAAAGGGCCCAACTCGATATATAACCTCATCCGCTTGACCTGGAAAATGATCGACGACAATTAACATTCCCGAAACAGACACGAAAGCCGAGAGGACCCGACCCTCGCTCGCTCCCTGACCCAAACTAACCCGGTAAAGTTACATACCCTACGAATCTAACCCGATCGGAATATGGCCTAGTTACCATTTATTTGTTGATAAAACGTAATAAGTATAATAAGTGATAAATAATGTGGGGTGTGGTGATAAGTAATAATTAGTGATAAATGTGGGGTAGTTTTGATGGCCGTCAATATATGAAAATAACCATTTGTTGATAAAACGTAATTAAGCGAGACGATAAATAACAAAAACCGTAAAGATAAATAATTAATGGAAAATAGATGTGGATTATTGTAAGGGGCCGGTTTCTTCAATTTTATGTGGTTAGTTATTTGATTATAAAGATCAGACTAAATAGGTGGTAAGTTGTAAACTTTTGAACCCAATAATATATTATAGGTGGTAAAAAGCAAAAAACCGTCCCTTTTAATTTGAGCATATATATATGCATCAATATCCGTCCCTTTTAGCGTACTTGAACGAAGTCGATCGACCCCATTATTTAATTTGGGAAACATTGACGTGTATATATAATACTTGCATGCATTGATGAATCTGTTATTGCAAAGTACGAGGTTAATGATCTGGAAGTCATCAGTATTATATATCATCAATAATATTATCATCATGTTCCGAAACCACCCGATCCGAAACCACCTGATGACACGTGCCCCCGACCCAAAAGCGATCGACCCGAAGTAACTACTAGCTAGATAGTGGATTGCCCAATCCGTAACTGGCCACCTGATCAGTTTCAGGTTAGTGATGCGTGATTATAATAACCACTACCTTGCTTAAAAAGAAAATGACCCGATTCGAGAATCACTAGACTCGATATATATAACCACATCCGCTTGACCCGGAAATTATCGACGACCCGCCCAATTATAAACATTCCCGAAACAGACACGAAAGCCGAAAGGACCCTCCCCGACCCAAACTAAAAATACCCCGATCGATAAAGTTAATTACAAACCCGCCGAATCTAACCCGATCGGAATTGATTCCCAAACCCGATCCGAGCTAATAATTAAACGTAACTTACGCCTATAATATACAAATCTTTAAATAACATAACAATTTTGATGTACTATACCTATATATATAATATAAAATTAAATAAATTAATTAAATTTAAAGCAAAGTTAAATAAATTAAACGTAATTAATGAATTTATTTTCGTGCTTCAAATTTTAATACCGCGCGCGTATCTGAAAAATTAAAAAAAAAACACATAATCTGTAAAAACGGTTCTTTATAATACCACCGTTGTTATTACTTTCAACAACAGGTCATCCTACAGAAACCGTTGTCATAATGTTTATTAGATTTTTTCCTTTTGGCGCATTTTTGTGAAAATATATAACAACGGGTGTCCGTTAACCGTTGTCATTATGCGATAACAACGGTGGGTTTTTAGTATAACCGTTGTCAATAGTTTCTCTTAATAAAAAATAATTTACAATCCTATAGAGTAAATTAAACACACAAATAATTTACAATCACGTACATTATCATCATCATCATCCTCGTTTACAACACAAATCTTTTTGTTTATAATCATCATCATCCTCCTCGTTCTCTTGATCATCATCCTCCTCGTTCTCTTTATCATCATTATGTTTTCATTTTCATTATCAGGTAATTTTTGTGTTTCGTCTTTAGGGTTTTAAGATTGAAGTTCATCTTTTTGTTTTCATTTTCTATTTATCATCTAGTTTCATTCCTTTCTAAGTTTTTAGAGTTTTAGAATCTCTGCATGACTCTTTATTTGTTCAGTTACTATTTCATTCATTTTAAGGTCTTAGGGTTTTAGAATCGTTGTATGCATGACTCTGTTCCGTTACTATTTCATTTCTTTTGAAGGTCTTAGTGTCTTAGGATTATCATGGGTGAAAAACGGAAAAGAGTAGAAAACAATGATAAGGGGGATAAGCCTGGTGAGAGGGGTGCTTCGAAGTGCTCTGCAGCCCTTGCAGCTATAGCGGCAAAAACGCCGATGGAAATAAAATGGAGTGTGAAAGGTGTTCCTACTGGTCCAAATGCTGGCCATTTATCCACTTGGATTGGAGTTACAACCAAACAGTTTGCGCCTATTGATTTAGATGATTTCAGGAATATAAATCCTGTATTGCAGAACTTACTCTTGATCCGTATAAAGGTATGATAATTTCTTTAGCTAAACACCATTTTATTTTGCAGAAGTTACTATTACATAAGGCAGGAAGCCGTATAAAGGTTCGTATAAAGGTATGATATTAGACAGCCGCTTATTAGTATATATGATGATGATGCAGGAAGCTTTCGATATTCCCGACTGCCATGATAAGTATCTATTACGTAAGGCAGCGGCAGTCTTAAGGCAGTGGAGGTGTGACCTTGCCAAATTACACTTATATGTCAACAAGGAGACGGGGGAGATGCATAAGAGCTCACCGACAAAGTACCCCAACATCACTCAGCAACAATGGGATAATTATAAGGCGAAACGAGCTACTGAAAAGTTTCAAGTTAAGTATCCATGTCATATGTTTACATTTTTCTAAAACTCTACTTAAGGTTACATTTTTCTAAAAGTTTCAGGTTACATTTTTCTAAAACTCTACTTGTATCTATAATTTTATAATTTACTCATCTACTTGCGATTTTATATGATTTGAAGACCGTTAGCGCCAGAAATCGTGCTAACATTTCACAGAAGCGGGGGATATATTATGGTTCTTGAGGCGGTTACAGATTGATAGAAGAAAATCTCGTAAGTAGCATCTATATATTAGATTTTTTTAATCATACTTGGACTTGATATTCATGTATACATATATTATTTTTGAGTTAATGTGTAGGTGTCAAAGAGAGTGACCGACTTGAATCGGCACGTAACTTATAAAGAAGGGCACACGCCTAAAGGATCCCGAACATGTAACGAATATGATCGGGAAGTCTTGGCCAACATAGTAAGTATTATTTTATTAAGACGGGTTTTTAATTACTTTATTGTTTAATTCTTGTATGTCTGACTATCTATTTATTTTAGTAACAAAAATAAAATTACGTTTATTTAATATATTATTGGAGAATGTTCTGAAGGAGGTTGCGGAAGGAAAATTCACACTGAGTGGTCGTGACGACGTTCTTGCTAGAGCGATCGGCCGACCCGAGCATCCAGATCGATTGAGGGGCGTCCCATTACATGTCGGAGTCACGAAATATTATGGAACAACTAGCCCGAAAAAGAAGAAGAAAAATAAGGGGAAGGCTGACATGGTACCATTTGTTATTGTCATTTAAAATTCACATGTTATTGTTTTAAAATGCTGATTCTACATTTTGGGCGTGCAGGTTCAGTTATAGGCCTCCGTGATACTAAAGATAAATTCTGGAGGCAAGCCTTCCGAAGAAGAATTGAATATGATGGAGGATGTCATTAAAAAGGGTGAGGTAGTGCAACAGATTGGTCAAGAGGCAGACACTACTACCTTGCCAATACATGAGGAGACGGTTGAGAAGATGGGTGAGGTACCTAGTGCTGCTGAGGTTTTAATACCTCAAGCCGATAAGGTAAATATGACTTCTTTTTTTTTTCTGCATTTGTTCCTTCCAGCAGCCATGCCTTTGATTGGTTAATTTTATTAGGTAAATGAGTCTGAAAAGGGGACGCAACTTGAGGAGACGGGTGAGATACCTAATGCTGCTGAGGTTTTGATACCTCAAGCCGATAAGGTAAATACGACTTAACCATTTTGAACATCTGCATTTGTTCTTTCCAGCAGCCATGCCTTTGATTGGTTAATTAAATTTATAAGGTAAATAACTTTGAAAAAGGGACGCAACTTGAGGAGCCGGCTGAGAAGACGGATGACAATAATGAGGTATGTAGATTATAAGAAGTTAGTATGAAGATGATATAAGAAGAGGTTTAAATCATAACAATACTAGAGAGAACATGCTGAGTTTTCAAAAACCCTTGTTGTTGCTTATCACGCACAAAGTGACAGTCTATACTCAAGTGTTTGGTTCTCTCATGGAACACGGGGTTGAGAGAAATATATTCAGCAGCTTTATTGTCACATAATAGGGGAATAGGTTTAGGTATGGAGACCCTCATATCAAGCAACAAACTGTCAAGCAATACCATCTCTGAAGCAGTATAAGACATGGACCTGTACTCAGACTCTGCTGAGCTCTTGCTCACTGTTGGTTGTTTCTTTGTTTTCTAAGATACCAAAGAGTTCCCTAGATAAATACAGTACCCACTTAGTGATCTGCAAGTAAACGCACACTGGCCCCAATCAGCATCAGTATATGCTGTCAGTGCTAAATCAGACTCTGCACTGTAGAACAACCCTGTATTTAAAGTACCCTTCAAATATTTGATGACATGTAGGCCAGCATTCAAATGAGGTACCCTAGGCTGACTTAGAAATTGGCTGAGATGCTGTACTGCATATGAAATATCTGGTTTCGACATATTCAAGTATAATAGGCGACCCACCAGCCTTTTATACTGGTCAGGCTGTGGCAACAATTCACCTTCATCAATAGAGAGCTTGTAACAATTCACCTTCTATACCAGCCTTATATACTTGTAACTAACTTTACATTATATACTCAATATAGATCATTTATGATATCTATTATATTTTGGTATTTAGTTAATAATGTGTATTATTCAGGCCACAAAAAAGCGGGTAGTTCTTCTCACCGACCCTTCATCCAAGGATGTGGTTCGTGTTGCTCAGGGTTTCATATACCCAATGCCCCAGAAATCAGCGGAAACCATCTTGGTTCATGGCGTACCACTCTTGCCGAATCATACAAAAGTGGAGATAGAGAAAGCCTTAAAGGGCTGTGAAACCCGTAAACTGCCCGTCCCAGTCCGTGACGACCTTCAAATTCTGGCAGATGCGGTTCAGTGTTTTGTCCAATGGCCTAATAGCCACATTTTTCTGGCTCGTGAGCGTAAAACTCAACATAATGTAGCCGGGGTTAGAAAAATACATCTAATTTAACCAGCCTTTTGTCTTTGTTCATCACCTACATAATTAGTGAAATTTATATGTTATATTTTTGTTTTGTAGGTAACAAAAAACATGGATAAGTCTAACTCGATAGACAATCTTTCTACTACCTCGTCAAAACAACAACTTGATGAGGTATTTAATTAACTCTTTTTATATTTTAAGTTCTACTATTTCCTCATCATTGAAAGAGCAACTTAATTTAGTTAGCCACATGTAGGTTGTGACAGGTAGCACAAAAGGAAAACCGCATCATTTCCCCGAGCTGAAAGAGGTCAGGAGTCTATCCCGTACTAAATATGATGGGAACTTTACATGGAAAAAGTACGAACGATGACGATGATGGACCTTTATAAGGAGGCTGGTGATCGCATAGCATGCGATCAATTAATAATTATTCCGCTCAAGGATGATATTGTAGGGGTAGAATGTCAAGCAATTCTGTCATGGGAAATTCTAGCCATTTGGGCTGGCCTTGACGAGATTGATGTCCAACACCTATATGTTTGGATGAAGTAAGTTTCTTAATAAATTAAATCATGCAATATTCTAATATTTTGACTAAGATATAGTGTTTTTAATATCGGAATTAAAACCGTCATGTAGGTACTTGAAATCGGTTGTGATCCCCGAGACCAAGAATCCAATGGATCTATACGGATTCCTGTGCCCAAATCTTTTATCTACGCATATCGGGATGATTTAGTATGAAGAACGTATAGATTATATTGCTGCGGAATTGGCGAAAAACAAAAAGCTCATTCTTGCCCCTTATAATGAAGTCGGGTAATATATAATTAATATTACGATTCCAAATACAATTGCATTTTTAAATGTTTGGTTATGATGCATGTTGTGCTTGTTAATAATGATGTGTCTCTCGATCTAGGAGACATTGGGTGCTAGCAGCGATCAATCCGACCAAGAAGAAAGTCTTTTGGTTGGACTCTTTGCATAAACAACCATCCGAGACCTTTAAGAAGATGATTATTAAGTAAGTTTATAAAAATGATTTGGCACATAATATTAAGTGTCATAGGGTCATAGGGATGACCAATCGATCACATAGGCAGACTGTATAAGACACTCTGCCGGGAAGTGACCGCTTATAGAGTTCTGGCAACTCTTATAGCCTGGTCGTGGCAAGAGCTACTATAGTATTCTTTTGAGTCAATTCTTTGACTAAAGATTGTTCGCCTAAGGTGGCACAGTTTCATAGTGATTTTGATTTATGCTCTACGACCTTCGTAACTGGGGTTAAATGGGCATCTTTTGGGTCATGATGAGCTGTGGCTATTCGAAGGGAATAATGCGATAGGATTTGTCCACCCCTTGTCAGGGTTGTTTTAAAATCTCAAGGCCACTCGAGGAGGAGTAAGCTGAAAATGCGTGGCCACGCTCGGAATGTATCTATGGTAGATAATTCTGGTCAGACAGTGACTCTCCAGATCGAGGAAACCACTCATGATATGATCATATGCAAGTACGCCCTGCAAGACACCATGCATTGTGTGGGAGATTGTAATAGGATAAGAGAATTGGTGACGCACACTTGCTCAGACAAGTGGGAGATTGTTGGAGTAAGTGTCCTCAACAATAGTGCGATTACATAATTAAATCTCAACAATAAGAATACTAAGGGATGATAGATATTATTGTCAACTGGTCAACATTAATTGGTAACGATTGGCTTGCTAGAGTTTGATGTTACTGTCCTATGACGGTGGTGATCAGTTGATCCATTAAGGTCACACCTATAGGACCATTCCCTTAATTGTAAAGTTAATTAATTGTATATCGATACAGATTAATTAAATCCTTAAATTAAACAAATTTTTTTGTGAGTGAAAATTTTATGTCTTATTGTAATAAGATCAAATAAGACGCAATTTTGTAATTAAAATGTTATATTACTAAAATTGATTATTGTTTATGAAACAATTTGAGATAAGAATGATTAGTTGATTATAATTACAAAGGGTTGTAGATTATATCAACTGGACTTAATGTGACCCATTTTATATATGTAATTATGAATTACTATTTATTTTGTTACATAATGTGAAATGATATTTAAATTGTTAAATACACATTTATTTATCCTAATGACATGTGACATGGTACATGTCATACCACATTACAAGTGACAAAATTACAAAGATAAAATGGAGTCCTTTTTAAGTGGGTGTTCCATTTTTGTGGGTATGTTTTAGGTAGTTATGATTATTATTTTAATTGGTTAAACATAATCATGATACCTAGATACCTAGACTTTGGCCTAGCATTTTGATAAGAACAAACGTTGAGCATGCTTGGGGCTCCCCAAGGCATGCATGTGCCGGCCAAACACCTACGCCAAACCCCATGAGAATAAGTTCTCATTTTTCTAATTAAAATTCATTCTTGGGTAATCTCTCATCATCTCACTAGAATTTCTCATAAAAGTGTTTAGGAACACTTTGTTCTAAAATCTAAAATCTTCATATACATTACTATTGTCGTAATATTATTTGGATTAGATTTTCCTTTTAAGGTCACTAATAATATTTCTAGTAAAAATATTATTGGTATTAAGGGATTGTCTTGGGTGCAATCAAGAGGAGTGTTTCTACTATAGAAACAAGGAGTTCATCCTCAACATATAAGCTCAAGAACAAGGTTTGGAAGGTGTCCAAATCTTGTGCCCATATCATATAAGATCAATGTAAGGAAAAGTTTCTTCTTATCTTTATTTTAGTTATGCATGCATAAGTTACAATAAGTTTAAGAGTAAACTATTTATTTTGTAATATTAGAAATGTCTAATAATGAGTTTATGAAACCCACAGAAACGAGTCTTCTAAATGAGATGCTAGGGCTGAGGAATGAATCTCAGTAGACCTCTTTGCTCTCCTGGTTGGCTTGGAATGATTGTAGTTAACTTTTAGGCGCGGCACCTCCGGGGTTCTTCGCACCTGGATAGTACCAGGACCCTTGTGCCCCGGCCTTTGATCAGATAAAGCTGCCCGCTCGATGCTCGGCCGTATTTTTTTTGGGGGGTGGGGAGGAGCTCGGTTGGGCCCTTTATTTTAATAAAAAGCTTGATTTAATACCTCTGTAATGGTGGGACCAAAAATTATCCCCGTTATCCTCTTCCGCCGGTGGTTGGCATACGAGGGCTTAAAATGCTAGCCGTGGAATGAGATGCCCTTGCTATAACAATTTAGATTAAATAAAAAAAATTAAGGGAATTTGAGCCCAACCCGGGAAATCAATTACTTATGATCTTAGTTTAACACCAAATAGGTGCTAGTTCTTTTCATTTCAATTATTTTCCATTTAAAGCAAGAAAAAAATAATTATTTGGATAGTACTTTCAGATATGGTAGATGAATCTAAATAATTTTAGGGAATTTAAAAATTAAGTATAGTAGATTCATCTAGAAGTAATAATTGAAGTCAAGTTGAACGGATTAGGAAGACCCGATTTGTAATTCGAGAAGATTTCTTTTGCTTAATTCCGTTCATATTGAGTAATAATTGGATTTTTTAGGGAATTTTGTTGCCCAATCTCGACGAAAAACTGAAAAGCACAAAAGTTCTCTCTCCCACTATTGAGATGAAGATATTTGTACTCCTCCCGCTTTTTATAAAAAGCAAAGGCCTATTTTATTTGATTAGGATCCAACTCGCCGACATACTTTCTCTCGCTTCGGAATAGATTCGCACACAAGCAAGATAGACTCAGAGATTCACGTCCAACAAGTGATTCGTCGTGGGGGAATCCTCTTTTTTTTATTTGATCGTTCTATTGAGGAATTCTTTAATCCAAGCTTATCCGTTGCTATCTCGGGAGCCTGTTTTTGCCCCGGCACGCACTACGCTCGGTTGTTGTCTTGTTCTCTGCCGCGAACTAGGATCGCTAGGATTGGAACTTTTTAAATTGATTGGTCGCATCACTCAACTAATCCACATGAAAAGTATTGCCTTACCTCTGGTCTCGACACCCGCCGAAGCAAGCTTGGCCAATAGAAGCCACAATCAAGCACTTTCTTTGCGGTCCTCCTAGCTCCAAAGTGTCCTCCACAAGCATAGGAATGACAAAAAGTTAAAATAGAGCTCATTTCGTTTTCCGGAACACATTTCCTCACCACTTGATTCGAGAAATGCTTCCATAAGTAAGGATCATCCCAAACATAGTATTTGGCATCACTCCGTATCTTCTCCTTTTGGGATTTGGAAAAACCTGTAGGAAATACATTGGAAACAAGAAAGTTAACAATGTTAGCATACCAAGGAGAAACGGAATTAAGGGCAAAGAGTGTTTCATCGGGAAATGTGCCTCGAATAGGCTCCTCAAGTTTTTCCACATTCACTAATCGACTTAAGTGGTCTGCGACCACATCGGCAAAGAGTGTTTCTTAGGGCCCTTTAGGCAAAAACAATAGAAAATCATTAATTGCGACATAGGGAGTACCATCTAATTCGATTAGCAGGTAAAGTCAAATAAAGAATTTGTGTTCGAGACCCATTGATTAGTGCCTTAGTGGTAAGTACAAACTCAACGATCGTATACTGCGCATCTGTTAATGCCTCGTAAGAAGGACCACAACGCAAAGTGTACCCTCACAACATAAGAACTTTGTTCAAGTGCGTACTGGCTTATAAATGATACAGATTTCACGCTGAATTTACAAACATTTGATCGGGCTCACATTTAATCTGAACAATAGAGAGGTAATAAACAGAAATGAAGAGGACAAACCCATCATTGTTTTCGTAGCTTGAGAAACAGATTGTACAACGATAGCGGTAACATTTTGCTAATGATTATATAAATAGTTCGGTTTTACAATAATGATAATTTAATCTCACATGTTATTCTGTGTTAATGTGATTTAGAAGTTTCCTTACCTTATCCAAGAAAAACAAAGTTCCATAATTTCGTAAATAAGTCACACAAAAAAAGTAATTTCGTACATTAGTTGGCTAAACTTGTCGCGAGTCTCCAAATTAGTATTTTTAACTACTACAAACGCAAAATAATAGTAAGTGTAAGTAGAGTTCGATCCCACAAGGAAGGTGTTTTGTTAATTAAATGTGTGCAAAAGTAAGTAACTAAATGGGGGTTTTGATATGTTGATGTTCTAAGTCTACTAAAACAAAAATGAAATGAAATATAAAAGCAATATAAATAATTGTAAATGTAGAACGAATATGAGAATGATTCATGGACCAAGCAATTTCCACCAATAAGTTATGAATTAATCATTGACTCTTCTACTCTATTTCATTATTGAATACTTTGCTATGAAGTTGTTGACATCTAAATCCATTATGAATGATTATTAGTTACAAGCGTAAACAAATAGTCCTTACAATATCGTCAATTTAGTCAAGCGCTCAATTGTATCGAGATTGTAGATTAAAGCGATGGAATTTAGCAAAGATAAACGAATGAAGAAAACAAGCGTTGCTTCACTTTGGTTCATACAAATTTAGTCCTTTATAACTCAACGATGATGAAAAGCATACGAATTGATGAATTATAATTGCTACAAAGGAATAGATAAACAAAAAAAAGATTCATTCATCTAATCTAGCAATGGTTAATTAATTAATAACAACTAGTTAATCATTCTAGGTACATAATTAACAAAGCAACAATAATGCAAACTAAATTTGATACTCTAATAATGAAATAGAAAATAGAATAAGAGTCTTACAATTCAAACTAACTTGGCTTCAAGAACTTATTCCAAGATGTAGACCTTAGCCTTCCATACAAAATAACTAAAACAATATATATATAAATTATCAAATGTTTTTCTATGTATTATGATGATTAAAATATGGAAGAAGATATATAATTTGATCAACAATCCCTCCTTTTATAGGTTTTCAAATAGCATCTTCATAAATCCTAATTAAGCCTCATAAAGCCTCATAAAGTGTGAGCATAATTGCTGAATTAAAGAGAAATTAGAAGAGTCGTCAGAATCCAATGCAGAGCCTCTCCACGAGGCTAGCTAGTCTGCATAGGTAGTCGCGCCACGCCGCTAACCGCTTCTCAAGGCTTCTTTTTTTTTTTTTTTTTTTTTCCTTTTACGCTTCCTCTTCTTCCTTTCTTCCGCGCTTTAACTCATTGTTTTGGGCTTTGACTTGTCTTCAAACTTGACCTCCTAATGACTTCTTTAACCCAATAACATCTTCTAAAGAAGCTTTTTCCATTCATTAAAATACATTCATCCAAATAATCCATAAAAGCACATAAGTCCACCACAAAATCAATATCAAAGACATATGCAACAAAATCCCCAAATATGCTTCTTAACCTATTATTTAATCATCAAAATAACCTTATTAACCCCTACTAAACTAGACTAATCATTAGTGGTTTAAATGTAAGCTGAATAGGTGATTTTACAAACGATTACTCTTACAGTATTTTTTTTCTTTTTTGACAAAAGTAAATTGTCATAAATAAAAGTACTACAATATTAATATAGCAGTAATAGTTAAAGACTTAAAACTAATATTAATCAACAGTGTCTTTTCTATATTTTGTTTAGTAAGCAATTTTGTAGCAATTTCTTCCATTAATACATGAGTTTGGAGTTTTGCACATTTTTTACTAACCCAATCTATAAATTGGTATACATGTATTTTTTTTTAGGAAAGACAAGTATATTAATGCTCAACGAAAAATTACAAAATAATCGTTTGTCAATACGTACAATAATGAGTCAAAATGATACAAATAATCATGGATTCAATGAATTTCTTGTATCCTTATGCGATCCTTCATCACCATTTAGCTCACATTCAGCCTTAACATCCTTGCTTTGATGTCCTCCAAGATTTGTTGTACTAAGCTGCCAGGGCTTCTAATACAATGCTTGACTATAACCTCATTTCTAACCATCCAAATCATGTAGATAAGGGCAGTATGACACGCCCCAATATACTTCCTTTGCAATTTACTACCATTAGCTGACCAATGAACCAAATCCTGCAATCTGAACTTTACGCCAAGTTTTTCTTAAAGTAAATTATAACATTTCTTACTATAAGCACAATCATAAAAAAGATTTTGATGATCCTCAGGCTCTCTACCACAGACCTAACGTCTATCATCCACTAGAAAACTCATTCTAAGCATTTTATTGCCTTAGTTAAAAGCATGTGTTGCATAGCTGCCCATAAAATAAAGTTAGTCTTGGGAATATTCGGATTACTCCAGCACATAAACCTCCAAGGGACTATCTCTTCTAGGCCTCATCCAAAGATATCCATCAGAGAGAGAATACTCCTTGTCCAAGCCCAACCATTTGTTATCAGAGTAAGCTTGCTTGAAAGTTAACATAACATGAGAGATTTTTCTCCAGGACCGGCTTTTGTCAGGAGGAGTAGTGTAATCAATCCAAGATTTTCCTTTTAATTACACCTAACTGACCCACTTGACCCTTAAATAGTCTTTTTTTGATGTAATCTACCAAACACATTCCAAAATTTTGCTTCTTTTATCCCCAAACCTCCTTATTCTGTTGATAAACAACTATTTTCCCAGCTAACATTGGGGCTTTCACATACTCTGCTTGCGCCCCCACCCCCACAAAACTCCAATTCTATTCATTATACCATTAGGAATCATAAAACAAAAAAGCAGCCCAATAAGAATGAAGAGACATCAGAACATAATTAGCCAAAATCAGTCTACCAGTGTAAGAAACTTTCATGTTCCCCCATCCTCTTATCCGACCCACAATTCTATCAGTGAGCTTCATTCCTTCATTCTTGGTCAGTAATTTCGCTAGAATAGGTACACCTAAATTTTTGAAAGGTAATGAACCTCTTTGAAAACCAGAAACTTACAAATTGGTGTAACAGTTAGTCTTTATTTTCTAAAACCAAACCATTCAAAATAAATTAGCCTTACTAAAAATAATACTCCGTAATTCTTATAAGAGGCGGTGTCATGATAGAATTATGGCAAGACCTCTCACAGTCTTATAAGAATTTCTATAACATGTAGTTTATTTAAATGACTTTATATCTTACCTTATAACAAATATATTTACAGTCAATAACTATCAACTTAAATTCATCCAAGTTCTGACACTAGCGTTTATGGAAAAAATAACATTATTGTTATACAATTTTTTTATAACTAAATAAACATTCTAAAAATATAGTATCAAACAAAAATACGAGTTAACGAGTATAATAAGAAAGATTAAAGTGAAATATTGACAATGCCTATCGTACATGCAGATTAGCATTTGGAATGTATCGTATATATGACGTGTTGCAAACTTCGTGGAAATTCTCGAATTTGTATGTCTCCACATCCTAGCTCTCTATCATCTTCTTGTGGGTGCAAATGTAAGGTTATCGACCAAGCTACAACAAAGACATGAATTATCTAAAAGTTATACTAAGGGATAAAAATAAGTCAATTAATATTTACTTCCAGTTTTCTAAATTTACATCCATGGTAAATTTTTTTCCGGAAAATTCCCACGGTACCCTCGTAGTTTGACAATTTGCCCGAAATGCCCAAAATTTTGGCCCAAAAAACTTTAACTGGTCATAACTTGTGTTTTCAAACTCGGAATATCACGATTTTTTTTCCAAATCGTTCATCTTTTCAAGAACTACGATTTGAAAAAAAAATTGGCGAGTGGAATTAGTGACCAAGAGATATGGCTAATCAAAGTTTGTTCGGTGAAAAACTTTGACATACAAAAACTCCTAGCCACGGGATCCAAATACGACCAATTTTTTTTCAAACCGTAGCACTCAGAAAGATAAACAATTTAAAAAAAATCGTCATTTTACGAGTTTGCAAACACGCGTTTTGGCCACTTTAAGTTTTTCGGTTGAAAATTTTGGGTATTTCGGGCAAAATGTCAAAGTTCAGGGGTACCGTGGGAATTTTCCGTTTTTTTTTTAAAAAACATTATACTCTTATTATTCACTCAATGCAAAGCTTTAGAGCCTTTAAACTAAAAGAAAGAAAACTGTCTTGCCCCTTTGGTCTTTCAGTTTTAGCCTCATTCTCGAGTTGCACCAAAAATTACTTTCAAGTGTGTGTTTTGTAAGTTTTTTAAAATTTTAAGTTTAAATGCCATATTTTATGACGAAATTTCCCATGCTTCTTCTTTTTGTTATAACTTTAGATTATTGCACTCCCATCTCTCGCTTATTACACCATTACACTCTCTGCAGTTCTTCTACAAACTATGTTTCCGATTATGTTTCACAAACTCTAAATCAAGGTAATTTATTATGTCTTCCACTCCCATATTATTTTGTTTTCTTTCATTATTTGCAATTTATTTCCTTTTTTTTTGTTTACAATAGTAGGAATCAAAGCGTCAATTTAAAGTAGCTATGAAAATAGTCATCATATATAGTGTTGTTGATGAGCAACCCAAAAATGCATTGTGGTGTCCATGTTGCTATTTTGACTCCTTCAACTCATGACAATCCCGGAAGATAATGTGAAAGGTGCAAATTTTCTAACCCAACAACTGGTATTGTTGGTTTCGCTTTTATGATGGAGAAGAAATTAAGTTATTATGAAGCTGGTTGTTTGAATCATGAAATTGAGTGGCTAAAGGATGCTAGGAAGAAGTTACAATTTCAGATTGACAATTTGAAGAATAAGGCCATCATTATAAATTCTGAAAGGAATTAATTACAAAGGATTTCCTTTGGCAGTTTCTACCTTTATGTTCATCATTTTTAGAATAGTTTGTAGTAGCTAGGTGTATGTAATGGTAATGATCTATGTTTAACAATGGCAATGTGGTTTTAATGACAATGTCAAACGTATGTTGTTCCAATCGCTTCTTTATTACAATATAATTTGCATTGCAATTAGTTATTTGAGGTACTAATTTGACAATTCTAATTTTTTGTTGATGAAACAAACTTATTAGAATATAACTATAATATATGGGCCTCAACCATCACCTTAAGGTTTTGGTTGAGATGGTTCATCTATCATGGTATCAGAGTCAGAGTGACCGAAGGTCACGTGTTCAAATCCTGGCAGCCCCCAAAATCTCACAACCTCACCAAGTGGAAAAACCCGCACATGGTATGGGGGGCCTGTGCACTAACCATCCACTCTTCAAGCCCAATGGGCATTCGAGTGAGGGGGCATATTAGAATATAACTATAATATATGGGCCTCAACCATCACCTTAAGGTTTTGGTTGAGATGGTTCATCTATCAAAACTTACTTGTTGAATTACAATTACAAGTAATTTGTTGACAAGAGGTACAAATTTGGCACATACACTTTGTTATTGATTAAAGAAACTTGTTGCCGATATGTTACCTGTCATTCATAAAAATGAATGTCACGGTCATTGGGGAGTAACTTAGGTGTCCTCCCAACCAAATTACAATATAATAAGGTAAATAAAATATAGAATAGATAAATTTATCAAATATACAACATAGAAAGCATTAATAAATCACATGATAACGGAATGGAAACAACCAAAATATGTCATACTTTACAACAACAAAAAACGACATCGTAGTAAAGGAAGCACGGGGAAAACCCATGACCAAATACGACATAGTGTACCGGTCCCAACATATAAATGCTAAATCAACCATAAAGAGTAACTAACGATCTTCTTATGAGAAAGCTAATTAACTTCACGCATTCGGGATACACCACATATCCCGTCAATCATCGGACTACAATACATATCCAATATAAGCAATCGTAGCTTAAGTACAAAGTCGGGGATCTCGGTAACCTGACACTACACTCTCGGAATACAACACCTATCTGATTCAACGGTAATTAACCCGCGTAACCCCGAGACTCGTAACCGGGCTACAACACATAACCACGGGTGAGTAACTTCAATCCGGCCACCTAGTCCATGACACATTAGCCAAAGTTTGAATTGAAACGATCGTAACAAATAAGGTTTATTAGCACTAGAACAACACACACACATCCCTAATTTGTTTACATAGTAACCCTGACTAACCATACAACCCAAAACGGAAAACTTGTACGAGAAAGTTAATGTAGTTTGATGTGGTGTTTTAATTGCTAGTATTTTTTTTCTTTTTCAAAAAAGGAAGGGCACTAGATTTATTATTGTTTTTGAATTCGTAGTCGGAAATTATGATCATTCAAATTCCGGAATAAACTTTGATTGGTTAGAACTCTTGGGAAAAAGTTTCATGTGGTGTTCTAAAAGTAACCTAGCAAGTGGACAAGAAAGTCGATGTAGCACTTGTAAGGGACGATCCACGAGGATGAAAATTATGGCTTTAGGACATTCAGTCGATTTTAGTTTGCTACACACAAGATTTATTTTTAAAAGTCTAGAAAAGTTAAAACTATTAAGATAAAAGATACTAAGCGAGAAGTGAAAGCTAAAAAGATTAACAAAAAGAACAATTACTTAAGATAGCTAAAGATAGTTGGATATGCAATAAGATAAAGGGTCAATGGAGTTAGGGGTTCATATCGACGATTCAAGGGGTTCGTAGAAGTTAGAAGGTCGACTAGAGCCGGGACTAAATGTGTAAACCAAGCGGTGTGAATGATTCTCTCAAGAAAAATGCTAGGCTCAGTTAACCGGCTCAATGCCCTCTGCTCCTTTGTTGCTCAAACGACTCAGGGGAGGGTTATCAGCCGGTGAACTAGCCGGCCGACTAAGGGTCCTCCTTAACTTCATTCCTTTCCTTTTCATCCAAATGCATACCATGACCAAAGTGTTTTGCGCAATCATGTTTAATCGTCTCAAATACCTGTGGCTTTGGGGTCAAACGAGATAAAAATTACAAACAGAGAAATAACATGCACAACTAGAGTTGAAATACAAATTTTATGCTCCAAATGGATGAAGGTAAATGGAATAAATGATGCAAATTTGGTATATATCAAAGTTCCGAAAGCGATACTTGTTATTTTAAACTCACTTTTTTACAAGGTATTTGATTGGAAAAAAATTTATTGTATATTCTGAACTCGTAGTCAAGAGTTACGTCTAGCCAAAGTTTTTTTCAAGAAAAGTGGGGTATAAGTGAGAACATGAAATAATTTAAGGGTACAAATGAGAGAAACTTTATTCATTAGATATTAACTCGCAAAGTATAATAAGTGGATCTAAATCGGTCCTGGCATTTTCTCCTCTTCATACTGGGACGCTCGTTGTTAAGAAGGCCTTGTCAAAATAAGCTCGGATTGCTTATTTTGTTTATTGCAGGTATCACACTGTCTGGCTCTTTGGCATGTTTAGATAGTTGTTCGGCATGTTTCATTGCTTAAATTTTAGCTACTGTTCTAGATATTGTAATAAGATAGCTCATAATGTGGCCAGAAGGTAGGATAGATTCTATCTTCACTGTAAAAAAAAAATAGTATTCTTACTAAATTTAGTCTTAATAAATAGTAATTATTCTTATCCTTTATATACCAAGAGAATAAGTGTTTCCAAAAATTTTCCTTTGAATTCACTCATACCGTAATCAGGAAATAAATGGATTTATGAGCGTACAAGTTTCACTAGTTATAAAGAAACAAAGGAAATAGAAATTATACCACGTAATAAATTTAAAGGGTGAAAATTAAATTTGTAATTTAATAACTAGTTTTTATACGCGTGTAATGCACGAGCTATAATTAGATTTCTCTCGTTTGTATACATTATCAATTATTTTTGTTTATAGGTAATATAGATATTTTTAATATTACGAGAAAATGAGTGTTAATTTCACTATGACGCCTTTGTATATCCAAAATTTAGTATGTGGTTTTACACTATAGGACTAATAACTTTTTTCTTCCCAACATTTTAGGGGTTGCATAATCCACATATCATATTGAAAATATCAATTCGAGCCTATCATCTACTGATGAGACCATGGTAATGATTACTCCATAAAAATCATACTCTCTCCTATTCATAATAACCTTCAATCTTTCCATTTTCATCTATTCACAATACCTTCTCTATTTCCTTATTTAGTAAACTTTTATACTTATTTTAATCACCTCTTCCCACAATAATACTCCACAATACCCATACTTTATCTTATTTTAATCATTTCACCCATAATAATACCCCACAATACATTCACTCTCTCCAATCTCTCACCCTACCACAATACTTTACCTTATTTAATTAACTTTCCTTAATTTTTGTTCCATCCTTCAATGGGGAATATTGTCCTGAATAGGAGGGAGTATATATTAGTGAATAAACGAACTAGCCCAAATTAGAATGATAATTTTAAGATCATATTCTTTTAAAATAGAGGTACTAATTAATAAATTACCATGAAGTGCAATTTTTAAAGAATTTTGCCGATTTTGTAAATTGCTTATTAGCGAAAGAAAAAATGAGTTACATTATTTATGTAGCCATTTTCTTTCTTAAGAATTAAATAAATATATATTGACAACAACTTACGTTAATTTTTTTGTTAAGTTGGCGAAAAAAATGAAAATAGTTATATAATATTAAATATAGAAGTATTAATGCTATCACTAAGTTTAATTAGTATAGAGGTTATAATTAGTCCAGTCTTCAAACTTAATTTATGCTCATCATTTCTACTTGATTTACACGTTTAATAAGGGCAAACATTTTGTCTATAGTATCAATTGTCGGAAGTTTTATTCACATTAGATATGCAAATATATGTCATTGAGCATGAACTAAACACAATGTACAACTAAATATCTTGACAAATCATTATACAAAACAAAAAGCATTGTAGATAAACATAATTATATTCGCTATTACATAAAGAGTATATTAATAGGGTCATGCTCTTTCATGGACATGATTTACTCAATCATGAACATGTTTTCATCTCACTTATCTCTCACACAAATTAATATTTTCTCATTCAATATACACCCAGTCACCCACCATACAACCACTACTGCCATCACTAGCATCGTCTTGTATATCTTACTCACCAACTCCACTGCCACCACTTCCGAACACCATAACCTTCCCTAACCCCTGCTCATACCACCCCCACCCATGCCACACTCTTCTCTACCTCCGCCACTAGCGTCGCCCACACATCCCTCCGCTCCTTACACACAACTCCCTTTGTCGCCACCTTGTCTTGCCGCCCCAGTACTCCTATTGTAACGACACCCCCGATTTTATGATAATGGATATATATATATATATATATATATATATATATATATAGAGAGAGAGAGAGAGAGAGAGAGAGAGAGAGAGAGATAGGCTGAATCAGGTGAGGCCGTTAATTTTGGCGAGGCGGGCTGCCTCACCAAAATTCACTGGGCTGATTTTCAGTTTTTTCGTTGGATTAAAAATTTGAGGTCATCCATTTCTTTTCATTTGGCCCAAATACTCTCTTTAAAATAAAATAGACAAAATCCCAAACACTTTACCTTGTCTCTCTCTGATATACACAAATTAATTGAGCCTGTACTTGAATTTGTAAATCTCTAACCTGGTTTTGTGAAACTAAGACTTTATTTTGTGAATCTAAAAATTGAATTGTTAACTTTGAACATACAATAGCATTTACAAACTTCTATGTTAATTGTAAATATATTTTTTTATCTATGTGGGATTCGAATCCACACCTTGCACAATAGCACAACGCTCTACCTTTTGAGCTTATAGATAATATAGTGCAAATTGATTTATTCATTTAACAAATAACAAACACATACATTAAATTATTAGTAAAGAGTTAATGTGTGAATCTTAGACTTTGTGCTGTGAGCATAGGACCTATCTTATGTAATTTCATAAAATAAAGTCCACGATTCACAAACCTTAGGCGCGGGATTCACAAAATAGAGGCCTAATTTCACAAAGTCAGTACCTATATTCACAGCAGTTTCATAAAGTAAGGTTCACGACTCACACCACAAAGTCCAAGATTCACAAACCTTAGGCGCGAGATTCACAAAATAGAGGCCTGCTTTCACAAAGTCAGTACCTATATTCACAGCAGTTTCATAAAGTAAGGTTCACGACTCATACCACAGAGTCCAAGATTCACAAACCTTAGGCGCATGATTCACAAAATAAAGGCCTACTTTCACAAAGTCAATTCCTATGTTCACAGCAGTTTCACAAACTAAGGTCTTAGTGTGACAACCCTCGCGAATGCGGAAATATAAAACATACAAGCATGTGAATTATATAGCGGAAATAGGTAGTTTTAAAAACTTTTATACATGCAAGTTAAATAAAACGAGGAGTGTCAAAATATTA
>JAIUZE010015221.1:0-40985 GCA_022085475.1 Heliosperma pusillum | reverse complement strand
GTTGTGCTAGGTCGTCAGTCTAGGATAGGATGTTTTCCTACCTTGTGGTTTATAGCCTCGAGTTACAGAAGTCGACTATTGACGGTACTAGGAACTTATGCCTGTTTGTAGACGTATTGGTCTTTCAGGTTTGTATGATTCTATGAGTTTTAGAAGGTGAGATGCAAGCCGGCTAAGATTGATAGAGTTTGGATTCCCGATTGTTAACTGATTCACATGATTACGTGTGGATTAGGGTTTGAGTGTATCAGGGCCATGTTACATGGTAACCGCTGAGCCAGCATACCAGCTTCCCTACCTCGGGTTATATTTTATTACCGAATTCACATGATAGCTTTCATATGATAGGTTATATGTTAGTTAACTGTTTCATAACATGAAAAGCATATCATATATGTTAAGGTTTTGTCTTTTATATATACATTGCTTTTATGTTTTTCATGTTTCATTAAACTCGACATTTCGTGGCTGGGAGAACTCGGAGTTACTCCCACTGACTGTGGCTTCCGTGTTTATATTTAATGCGGTCGAACAGGTGGTGTTGCATATTTGGGGTACATGGACGAGCTAGCGAGCGAAGTATTTACCTTGGACCTATATCGGTTCATAGTTTGTATATTATTGTACACTATTTTATTTCCGTATTTATACGGGAGATATGTCTCCCGTCTTGTATATTTCTTTTGTATAATGTTATTTCCGTTTTGTAATGACCTTTTTATTTATGACACCTTCGTATTGTATTCTCATATTTCTTTTATGTATTTAAATAATTTTTTTTCTTTCCGCAAATTTGAGGGTGTCACAGACACAATTCGCAAAAGGTTTGTAGATGGTGTGACGGGTTTTTGTTTGGTTTTCCACTAAATTGGTTACCCTCAATTAGAGCAATCAAAGTCAAATGGACCCTTAGGATCCCACTAGCGAGCTCAAAAACCTGGTACCTTGGATCTTCCCTTGTTAGTACCATTTTTGTTAACCTACAAGAAAAACACAAAAGAGAAAGTTAGTAACGATTTAGGTACGATTGCACCTAGAAATGGTAGAATTGATAAACAAAAACCAACAATACATAGATAAACAAAACCGTGCTCCCCGGCAACGGCGCAAAAATTTGATCGGTTATGTCGCGTTCCCGATACAAAAATAATTACCCGCACTTAGGCTAACAACATAAGGAATATAATTAGGGAAGTAGGGTGTCGATCCTCAGGGAGTACGTGTTAACTATGAATTGCTATGGATTGATTTTCATTTAAGTTCGAGTCACTTGAGGTGGTTGTATAAGCTATTAACATAAAATAGAATGACAAGTATGTAAATGACGATATGTAAATGACAAATATGTAAACTGCAGAATGTAAAACTCAAAACAGAAGACTTACCCGATCGGGTTGTCACGTACCCGATCGGGGAAGTTCTCTGATCCGAGTGACAGTATTTAAAATCTAACTAAAGCGATATTTAAATGACAATATTGAAAGACTATATAACTAGACTAATAAACTAGATAATAATAATAAAGTAAACTATCTAAGAACGGAAATAGAAAGACGATAAAGTAAACTTAACTAGATAAAAATAAAACAAACTATCTAAAATGGTAAAGTAAACTAACTAATCAAATTGAAATAGTGAAAGAGAAATACATGTAAAACGATACAAAAGTCTCATAGATACCAATATTAGAATTACTATGATTGTCTAGGCCTTGTAGCGGTATATTCCTTTCGGATTCGTACCGACCTTTTAGTGGGTCCTAACGTCCTCTCAGCATGGTTAAGTCACTAAACCCCTATTGGCAGTCCTAATTCCCATCCCAACTCTCGTTATAAAGATAGAAATTGACTAATACAAACAATTGTTTATGGCCACTAAACATAGTTATAGAGTTTGGCATGACCAAAGGAAGAAACAACTAGATGGTTCAATTGGTATCTACTCTTCTTTTAATTCATTTAACTCATAAATCATTTCAATATTACAACTCTATTCATTTTATTTACATAATGTTAATCTTACAATATTTTATCTAATTAATGTGATCATATGATTAAGTAAATTAATAAGAAAAAGATGTAGGAATTTAAACTATGAAATATAAATATTAAAATGATTATGGTGATTATATTAATAATGATTCTAATGACAATTTTTAGGATTATATGATTAGGTAAAATGTAATGTGACATTTTAAACAATATTTTGGTTTTAACTAGATTAATTTTAGATTGATTTCCTAACAACAACAATATGAAAACAATACTAATTAAATTAAAGTTCATGATGAGAGTTGCATAGTAAAAGATAGAGAATTACCGAGTTTGGAATATGAATATATAAGAACGAAAGTAAAGAACAAATATCCAATAACAAAAGCTATGAAAACACTAGAGAAACACTAAGAAATAAACTAAAAACTTGTAAGAAAGAAACAAACTATGAAATGTGTTATTGTATGATAAAAAGATAAGTATATGATGATAAGATGATAATGGATAATTGGATGATTGTAAGATGATAATTGTGTGTGATGATCATTGGCTTTTATAGGGCTGCATGGCTGCTGATCCCTCGTCCAATTCATACCCTAGTCAAAGCATTAATGCACTCATTTAAGCTCGGTTTGAAGAAGAGCTAAGTAACGTCCATTTGCAGAAATACCCGATCAGGTAAATGGTAATCCGATCGGGTAAATGTGCAAGATGGATTCTTCCGTCTTTTCGTCTTAGCCACGGAATCCTATGCCTTGGTCTTGGTCAATGCAATACGGAATTGGGCTTGGGCTGATCTTCTTTTGACTTGGGTTGATGTTTCCTTTTGAGTTTCAAAGCCAAAGTCCAAGATAAATCCAATTGAGGAAGGATGTAGCGGAATCGTAATCAAATCGTGAACTGGCTATCATCAATTCCTTGAAAACTCGTATCCTAGTGCCTTGCTCCATAAAGTAGGAAAATATAGCAAAACCGCTTCATTTCCTATAAAACGAGTCAAAACACGCAAAACAACTAGAATAGCAATATTAGCTCGTTAATCACTTAACAAAGTGCATAAATCGTATGGAAATCGAGCTAAAACGGGGGATAAATCAGTACAAAATATCACTTATCATACTTGCTTTGACTTTTGTTGTTTGACTTTTGTTTACCAAATGGGAGCTTGAGGCCAACTTTTCAAGGCTTATTACACAATCAATACAATAGAACAAAGCCACACACAACCATTTGTACAAAGTACCCAACCTAGTTACATACATACTCAACCCGTTACAAAATATAGGTCAAGTTACAAATAAACAATAAAACAGTAGAAAAGCTAATTAGCACTAAACTTCTACTAACGACCCTTATTTAAAATTTATTTGACTCGGAAAATCCTAATAGACACGACACGTTTTTTGGACTATCAAATTCCCCCACACTTGGACTTTTACTCCTGAAGTAAAATTTGAGACTAATCAAGAAATCACAAGTTTAAAATATCATGTCCAGAAGATTTTGACCGTTCTTCCCTCACAACACCCTTCTTATAACTCTCTCATGAACAACATTCTTTTCTCACTCCCTCTCATAATGTCATCCCTCTTACAAGACTAGATCCTCCAACTCCTAAGCCCATCACATACACCCTACTTATCTCCACAAAAGCATATAGACAGTCACTCTTGCCTTATCACAAGGAAATAGCAAAGTGGCCAACTTATCCTCCTATAGATCACACTCACAACTCCTTATCTCACCCCTTTAAGACTCCACAATGTAAATATGCCCATTTGGTCGGCCAAACACCACAAGAATCACAACCAAGTAGGTACAAGAGAAACCACCAATTTGAAACACATTTGTCACTAAAAAAATTAAGTTCTATTCTAACCTCCTTCCAAGACCGTTCTTATCACTCTCTTCTTATACCTTTCAAAATCCTCTTCATTGGAAGTAATATGCTCAATGTTTTTGGTCTTTTTATTCTTTTTCTCATTTTTTTGTTTGAAAATTCCTCGTTTTGCCTAAGGTGTCATTTCGGGTTTTCACCTTGACTTTTCCTTTCTTTTCATGGTGGCTCGCACTCAGTTTTTTATTTTGCCTGAAATGCCCTTTCAGCCACATTTCCTAATCTTGCCTAGGCGCCACCCTTGTGGGTTTTCACCTAACCGTAATTTTCGCTTTTTTCAAATGAAATGCATTAACAAAGGGACTAGAACTCACTATGTACATATATTACAATGATAATCCTACCCCACACTTACTTTTGACTTTGTCCTCAAAGTGATGGAGGAAACAAAACAAATATGCAATCAAAAAGTTGGGAACCCGAGACACCCCCTTGGTTTTTGGTGCCTTGGTTCCATCTCCGTTCTCTCTATCTCTCTTGTCCTTCTTCTATATTCAAGCCCTTGGTTGAGTGTTTCTTGGGGAAAAGGTGGTTGGGTGGGGTGGTGGGGTGACCTTGGATGTGCATGCCAAAGAGGACATTGCATAATCCATAATATCATCTTGAGTCACCACATCTTCACAGGAGTCTTAAAAAAAGGTGTGTTGGCGCTCATTTTGAGTTTGGAATTGTTGTGTCATCTCTTCCCTTCATTGATTTTGGTGTGCCCCCCTTTCCCCTTGCTCAACCCATTGTTTGTCTTGGCGTTGTTGCCAGTGACGCGTTTCTCTCACCTCCGGGCAATCTCTCTCAAAATCTTATCTTAGCCCTTTTTGGCCTCTAACCTCGATCACTCTATCTCATATATAAATCGTGATTCGACATCAACCTTATTTGTAACCAACCGACATATTTAAGGTCACATGTTAGGACTAATATATTGGTTGTTGCATAGCATGCATATATTGATAAACTCAATTACAATTAATACAACTCCAATCATTAGTAGAGACTGCTATCGAGCGGGCGAATTGATTGTTCGATTAAAGAACTTCCCAATTAGACCTTGCAAATGAAACCGAAATCGAAAAACCGATCGAACAACCGATATTGGTAACCTAAATATTACTAGAAACCCGACTCAATCTGAATCGAACCGAAATTAAATCGAAATCAATAATATCCTATTGCTACCCGAAACTGAATATATCTGAACCGATAAGACCTGAAATGATTGACCTGAATCAAAAGTATTTATTTTCTCATAAATAAACTAATTTTTAGGTGTTTTTTAATTATTCTTTATTTATTAATAATATTATGAACTATTCCCTTAAAATTGAAATGTATAACATACATGTAAACTAATGTTTTGACCATTAACTCAAAAACATTATGACCCGAAACTGAATTGAACTGAAATTGACCCACCCGAATCATATTCGACTCGAAATATCACAAACCGATGAAAGTGGCTAAGTAAAATGAACCCAATCGAAATCGAACTGAAACCGAAACTAAGGTCAACCCGATTAAGATCGAACTGATTCAACCCGACTCGAAACTGAATCGAATGACAAGAGTGATTAAAACATCTGATTCAACATGGAAGGCTAAGGGGAATGAGCCTTGGTGTTCATGTCAAATATACTTTGTGCTTATTTTGACATGGCATTAAGTATTCGAACGGTTTTCAATTTCCACAATAAATTGGTGGCGATCCCTCAAATGCAAACTTGTATCAAACCCTTCACCGGTTTCAAAGCCTTACAAACCCGTCATAAAACCGTAACGTACTTTTCCCACCTTATTCGGGAGGAGTGTCACCGCCATAACAGATGCACGTGCGCGGGTGGCGTTGGTCCACATAAATGGTAAGAGCGTGTGGGATGAGGAAAGACTAAAGCACAGTTGGAGATGGTCTCATGGGGGCTAATGCTATTAACCAGCTTAGAAATGGACAAATATCACGAGCAAACGCAGGTAGCATTTAGGGGTGAGCAAAACCGGGTACCCGGTACGGTTTTAATAACCGTATCGGGTACCCGGTTTTTGGAAGGCCAAAAATTAATACCCGGATCCGACCCGGTTTAACCGGATACCCGGTTTTCGTATACCCGGTTAAACCGGGTACCCGAAAACCGTATACCCGGATCCTGTTTAATTGATAATGCTCAAACCTGGAATTCGAGTCCACGACATTAGTAACGACCAATAAATAAAATGCTTATATAATCTACTAGGATCATTATTACAAAACACAATTACTTGCAAAGTCAGTAGGTAAAATAGCAAAATACAAAATTTGCAAAACTTCACACAGAAATTTGTCACCGATAAAGTGAGTTGCGTATATTACAAGTTTCACATAAAATGATTGGTGCTCAAAATTTCACTCATATAGTCAAAATAGAAAATAAAATTTTACATACAACTTTTTTTTTTGGTTATTTTTAATTAAACCGGGTCAAAACCGTATACCCGGTTTTGATTTTCCCCGACCCGGACCCGGTACGGTTTTTTTAAAAACCGTATCGTATACCCGGATATTCGTATCGTATACCCGAAAATCAGTGTAATTAAAACCATATATCGTATCGTATCCGTATATTAAAACCGTATCGTATACTTTTGCTCAGCCCTAGGTAGCATGAAGGCAAACGGAGGTGGGACGAAGGCAACTGGATATTAACATTATTCATCGGACAATAATGATCAAATAACTTTTATACCAAACTAATGACTCACTTATGTTATGCTGCAATTTTTCCTTCTTAAAATTCTTTCGACAGATATTAACTTTATTAATTGAGTCTCAGATACAAAAGTTGTTTCACAAATTCTCATTTGTGACGGCCACTTTTTGTCACAAGCTTGTGACGGAGCAAATGTGACCATTTTTATGGAAAATGTAACCACTATATGAATGATAACATTTTATGGATTATTACTTTTTATCATAAAATGGTCACATTTAGTCCGTCACAAGCTTGTGACAAGAGAGACCAACTGAAGTTGTTTAGCTATGCTCTTCAAATATTTTAAAACCATTTGCACAAATAGTATAGTATTCTATATCAAAAATCACAAGACGTTTGAGGCGTTAATGTAATTAGCAGGAGCCGAAAAGGTTTAATTTCTATTAATTATAATAAATAAATAAATAAATAAATAAAAAAAGGCAAAGCTACAAGTTCAAGCTTGTACCAACGTTTGTTTGTGGTGTTTTCTCTTTCTTGTCTTTGTTTGAACCATGGAGTTGTAGTAGAAGAGAGTTGGTGACGACAAATATTGAACTTAAAGCCATCAAACCACCTGATAGTAACAACACAAAAGAGTGGCTTAGTCACAAACTCCATCAAAAGTAGTAATTAGTAATCTCTCTCATTGCAAATCTGATTCAAAGAATTCACAAAAGGAAATGACAAAATATTTTTCATGTAAACGAAAAAAAATATGATCTAACAGTCACAGATATGCTATGCATGAAATAGCAAGTGGTACTCTCGTGTAAAAAGTGATGTTTCGACCATATGTAGAATCCTCCTGAAAGATTTTACCTGATAAAGAAGGGGTCATGGCAAAATCAAACTGGGGAAGCAGTAGACCAGCAGCTACAGGGACTGTTATAACATTATAAGCGACCGCCCATAGTAGATTTTGATGCACTTTTCCCATTGTAGATCTTGCTAAATCGACGGCCTCAACTACCTGCCCAGATTAAGGTCCAATAAGAGAGGAAGATAGTATGTTCCTTGAACCGAAATTTTGGATCACGACAGTAAAAAATTATGCAATGCATAGTATATTTGGATTCCTTCAGTTATCTGACGTCTATTAAGGGCTGGGACTCTTGGGAGGCTGCCGAACAGTAAACACGGGCAGTCCCAATCCTTGCTAACTACTCCATTTTTCTAGTTCCTTCCCAGTCAAATATTTTAGCAGTAAATTATTAGCGAAAGATAAAATATTAATACATAAAACTAAAATGTTTTCATTTGTTATCAAAACATCTTTCACAAAATATTATTTTCCACCAAAAAAATAATAATATATACATGCAAATAAATATGGTTAACGTTCCATTTTGTAGACCACGTAAAAGCAAATGCAAAGAAAATAGAAAATGGAAGGAGTAATTACTTTAGCGTGAAAAATACACTTGAGAATACACTAGTCCAAAGACTATTTGTGAACCCGTGGCACATGTAAGTATCCCACATTGGAAAAAGAGAAGTTGATCACTCTATTAACCGACGAGCTACTTCGCCTATTGCCAATTGCTTGGGATAGAATCGAATTTTGGCTGATGAGGTTTGCTTCTCGTGATGGTTGATCAAGTAACAAAAATATCTTATTTTCCGGCACATCATTATGGATTGGGTTAGTTTTAATGGTTGTCATCCTTAATTCTCTTATTTCTTGAACCTATTTGTTACAGATCCAAAAATAATCCCTCCCCTGAATTATAATTCTTTCAGGTTGGAGACACAGTCAAATTTATATAATACTGTATAACTAACAAGTCCCCAAAATACAAACAAATAAAGACTAAAATTAGAGGGAGGGGTCAAACTTCAACTTCTTGAATGAAATTTTAAAAAATGAAAAATGGAATTGACTTGGCGAGAGTATCAGAAAAAGAAAAAAAAAATGAACATAATAAGTTACACAAATTCTCATTTGTGACGGACACTATCCGTCGCAAGCTTAAGACGGATACCATATTCTCTCACAAAATATCCATTAAGGGTGAGTGGAGAAGCACATGGGGGGTGCCCACCTTGTCCCCTCTACCCATTTCCTCTCACAAAATACCCGTCGCAAGATCCGATCCGTCGCAAGCAAGACCTACTGAATAAGTTAATCTTGATTCTTTGATGAAACGATAAATGTTCTAAGTCAAGAAAAAAACTGATCATAGCTTTTGCAGTCTCAATATTAAGGGATGTGAAAATTTGAAAGAGACGTGAAATGGCGCTGATCTTACATTTTAAAAAAGATAATAGTTTAACTTTACCTGAGAAAGTCGGTTCCCAAGAAGTACAATCGAAGCAGCATCAGAAGCAGCATTCTCTTGGGACCCAGTTTTCAAAGCAATACCAACATCTGCAAGGGCCAAAGAAGGAGCATCGTTTATGCCATCACCCACCTGCATGGTACCCAGTACTATTATTATTTCCATATCCAATGCAGTCAAAGACTCGGTGCATTTAATGATGCAAAAAAGCAAAACAACAAATCTAGCTGCAAAATTTGTAGTGAATTAGCCGTCATTCATTATGACCTTTATGGGTCATCCGGAAACAGCCTCTTTCTATTACCAACACATAGTTAAGAAGACAGCTAAGTTTGACAACCCTGCACCCGCCATTGTATATTTGCGGGAGCCCTTGAGGTATTGGGAAAATGTCGTCGGTAATAGACAGTGCTACTACGATAGCTGACAGTATTATGCAGAAGAACTCAAGATGTACCATAGGATGTACGCTACAGCTCAACAACGTACTTAAGCTCAGTACAGCTCGCTGAGTAGTACATACAATAATATACATAGCATATATACATACTAATATCAGACAACAAAGGCAGCAAATTTGGAAGTTGTTTGTTACCATAGCAATACGATGCCCAGAAGCTTGAATATCTGAGATATATTGAGCTTTCTTTTGTGGAGTCAGCGATGCCTGTACAGATTTGTTATTAATTCCAACAATGTTTGCGATACTCACAACTGCCTCTTCACGGTCACCAGATAAAAGAACTGTTTTGATTCCTAGTTTGTTGAGCCTGAATCGGAGAGATAAAACGCCTAGTAAATACAATTTTTAAAGTTGAATAATCCACAGCAGAAGTACAAAAAAAAAAGGCGAGAACCTCACACATGTTTATTAGAGCTCTGATTATTTATTGATACAATACAAGAAACGGTATGCCTACTTGATAGGAAAAACGATATGTCCTGACAAATATAAAAGATCATTGGATATCCAACTATAATTATGTGAATTTTGAAGAAGCACAGCTCTGGACATGGTAGCAATGTAGCCTCCATTACCAGGAATCTTAAGTAACTTTCTCATCTGGCAAACAAAGGAGTTTCTCAACAGCACAAACATCCAAAACGCTGCTAAAGTACCCCGGGCAATGGAAAATCACAGACATTAATATCAACAATGTGCTTGACAAACAGGAGTCTTTCTACCCGTGGAGAAAATTTTAACCAGAGTTTCTAAATTCTAATAGTATGGCAGTATGGCTAACCATTTTTTTATACTTGATGACTTGATGTAGAACGGTCCATCTCAATGTTAGTGAAAACGTACACTGACAGTGGTGATGCTCAACAGGTAGCAAGCTAGAGCAAAAGACAAGACAGAAAGGAAAATTCTTTTTCTATCCCTCAAATTTTGAGTGAGGACCAGAAAGATTAAGCAGCTATCTATCTAACCATGTGTCTGGCAGAATTTAAATGAGTATGGGGTTAACTTATGCACTGCTCAGAAAAAAGGAAAGAAAATTCGTTCCCTCACTGGATAGCTACATATACAACAGGGGAAATACGCAGTTCAATTAGTGATAAGGATGTTCTGTCGACATCTGATCCAGAAGAAGTGAATGTTTTGGAACCTATGTTACTCCGACACTTCACTTAACTGTCGTGTCGTGTGTCAGACACGTGTCGGTCTCCGACACGACATGACACTTCGACACTTCAATTTAGACCCCAAAATAGCCGTGTCCGAAAATCCCGACTCGTGTCAGACACGACACCGTGTCGGAGAATCGGAGTAACACAGTTTGGAACAATAAGGGTTACTGTGTTAACAATCCATACAGATCATATTTGAAAAAGAGCCATTAACGCTTGATTAACATTTCAGAAGTCAATGAACACTGAACAACAAATACAGGTTCACCAGGGCTTATAATTGCACCGATGAACGTGACACAGTTCTGATAAACAATTCAACAAAACATATTAAACTGTCCTCCATCATAAAAACAAACCAAAGATCAATGTCTATGGATCCAGTGGAAAGGGAAACATGAACAAAAAATATGAAAATAAAACACACTTAGCGAATCAGAGATTAAAACATGAAATATAAAACACACACCTTGCGACAGTAACCTCAGCGTCATGTCTCAGCGAATCAGAGATTAAAATGGCACCAATGACACCCTCACCTTCCCGACCAACATATACCATTGTTTCTGATTTATCTAATGACGAATTTGGTTTAACTGATTTACTCATCAAAGCATGCTGCAAACGTGTTATATCTGACTGATTTATCTTCCTTTCAAAGCGTCCATTAACCCATTCCAAAGCACCAACTGCAACCAAACTCCCATCTACTTCAGCCAGGGTTCCAAAACCTGGCTCTGTCAACTGTCCCTGTGTGCCTGGAATTTGCAAACTACATGCCGCTGCTTTACTCACAATAGCATTTGCTAATGGGTGTGAAGTTGTTTTCTCCACAGCAGCAGCAAGCTGAAGGATTTCTGAAGTGTCATAAAATAAAGAAGCCACAGCAGAAACGGTAGGTTTCCCTTCTGTGAGGGTTCCTGTCTGACAAACAGGGGCAACTTATAGTGAGCAGACGCTTCTTCAAATACAGGCAGCCAAACTGATAAGCCCGACATTTCAACTCTCAAAACAAGTCTTACAAATTCAGCGAGGACATACTTAACATTACATGCATTACCACTCACCTTGTCAAAAGCTATGTAGTCTATGCTAGCCAGGCGCTCCAGCACATCTCCTCCCCTCAAAAGAAGTCCCTGTCTCGCTCCTGATATTTAAGGAATCAAACCTGATAAAATGTCAGGAACCAGCAGAGACATATGTGACTTTAACTGAAAAGTATAACGCAAAACAAATAGACAGCAGCAGGCTAGGTACCCAGAGAAGTGCCAACGAGAATTGCCGTGGGTGTGGCGAGGCCCAACGCACAGGGGCAGGAGACTACCTGAGAGTGACAGAGTCTATGTTAGACCAACAAGATGCTTTCCAAGGAATGACGATAAATTGTGTCTTCTAATTTGACATATACGTAATTATGATGTAGGGGGAAGAAAATTGAACGCTTTTATGTGCTGAGTTCTTTGGGCTGTGGAGTGGTTAATTTAATAATAGCACCAATGGTACTGCATTATACTCCCTAGTCTCCCTCCTACTCAAATTATCTTCCCACTTTCCACAATGGGAAGATAATTTTGAGTAGGGGCCAGGAGTAGAGCTGGCAAGTCTGACCCGACCCGAGTGACTCGACCCGAAACCCGAGCAAAACCGACCCGACCCGACCCGAGAATACTGCAACCCGAAACCGACCCGACCCGATGACGACCCGTAACCCGTTGACGACCCGACCCGATATTGACCCGATTAAATTGACGCTCTGACAATTATTAACCTTAATAATGATCAAAATGAAAGTGATTTATTGTTTAAATTGATATGTTTGACTTAATAATGAATTAATTAAACCAAATAATAATTTAAAACTAGATTTAATGGAAAAATATTGAAATATTGCGAAAAAATAACCGGACCCGATTACGACCCGACCCAAACCCGACCCGACCCGATGTATCATTTGACCCGAAAATGACCCGACCCGATAACGACCCGAACCCGACCCGACCCGACCCGAAAGGGTTGTCTGACCCGATACGACCCGAACCCGATACGACCCGAACCCGACATGACCCGACCCAAACCCGACCCGACTGACCCGATTGCCACCCCTAGCCAGGAGGGAGTAAATTGCTTATAATCTAAATAAAATTTGATTCATACTTCCATTAGACCATTACTCTAAACGTAAAACTTGAACACCAGAGACGTAATTACAATCATTATGCGAGTACACGATTATGGCTCCGTCTATCATTACCCAATAAAAACTTTCAATGTCTGCAACAAGCATTTGAATCCTATTTATCTTTCATAAGTAGATACATTTTTCTAGTGCTGGTGGAGTAAATATATGCAAGAACTAGATAACACCACCTCAACATACATGTGCAGTGACTTTTTCCAAAATTTTCATGTAGAGTGTGAGAGCCTATTCTCCCATCCATTCACCAATTGACATACCACAAAAATGGAGAGCAAATGTACAGACAGTGACCATATCAACAACAACAACAACATTATCCTCATGCCTCAAAGGCTTCCGTAGAAGGCGGGGTAAGGGGGTCAGTTTATGCAACCTTACCCTTTTGTTAAGGGCACAAAGAGGCTGCTTTCGAGAATTGCATCTAAAGACTGCCACTTTAAGATAGAAAGAAGTGCTACGAGTTTAGTGAGCCATTTTGCTTAATGAGTCTTTGGCTTCATTGGAAATGAGGAGAACACATTGACCCTATCATTTCCTTAAAAAAAGTTAACACAAAACAATTCGAAATTATGATCATATGCCGGCCTATCCACTCATACTCTCACCCCTTCCCCCGAAAAAATAAAAGCACGCGTGAAACGAAAACAAAAACACAACATGCACAACTTCAGTCATAAAAATAAGTGCATAATGGCAAAGTAACAGATGATGGCAACAGCATTCCCTACTATGAAACGTCCGTTTAAACTTAATAGGATTGAGCTACTTCATTTTTGAGAAGTAACTGAGAAAGAGTTAGAAGAAAACCAAACAAGAGCTACACTTAATCATCGCGATTCTATCGAAATAATCAAAAGACTAGAGATAGACTACATATAACCTGCACATCTCTGTATTTAATGGAGTGATTTGGTCTATTTAAACATCAAAAAGCATGTCATTAATACGAAGTTACTTCAACTACACTGAAATCTAATCCTGTTAATACAAAAGGAATAGAAATGGGATAGTGCATTCCACTGTTTGCTTTGTCATAGAAAGACTCAAAGTCAAGATAGGGGGACAGAAACAAAAGAGAGGAATTCATGCATACATGAATGCTCTAGAATTGGTTGGCCTGTGTGTTATAAGTTATGACTCACCAAAACATCCACAGCTAGCTTCAAACTCAAGATCAAAGGACTACCATCAGGACCAGCAATGTCATTGAGTAGAACATCAGGGAATATTTTTGTACCAGCTGTGATCCTACAAGCACAAGAAATTATTAAAACTTAGTTTAAGTTTGTCCAGAACAATCTTATACCTTAATTAAAAAACTTAGAATACATAAGTAATATCATAATTGTGATCTTGACATTACCAATCTACATCATTTGTTAAGTTTTCTTTAAATGATCAATGCATAAATGCGTAGTTTCCTACTAAGTACATAGCAAATACATATTTAACACCGCTGATAGAAAACCATGTCCATGATGGAGCAAATAAGAAGCTTTACAATGACTTTATTGAAAGTATCAACAATATATCTTCACAATCTCCAATATCCTAGCAAATATCGTCACAAAAAGAAAGTATCACACCAGAACTATGTGTGCATATTTCTGGTGTGATACTTTCTTTTTGTGACGATATTTGCTAGGATATTGGAGATTGTGAAGATATATTGTTGATAGAAAGAGCATCATAAACATGGATAATATACCATCTGGATCACTAAGAAAAGAAATGAAGACAAGAAAAAGACCAAAGATTAAGCTGTTTTAGTGGGCAGTTTTGGCATGGTCATAAAGTTTATACTCAAGTATGCAGCCAATAGCCATGGATAAAACTCCAAACAATAAGAAGCTCTAGGAGCTAGGATGCTTATGATATCTGTCTTAGCCTCTATTGTCAAAACACTGACTCTGATCAAGAGCAGAATGATGGAAACTTCTTTTAAGTTCCAAAATTTAAATATGGCTGTCAATCTGTCATACAGGGCCTTCATAGAAGAATAAGATCAAATTTTACAATTTACATCTTAAAAATGTTGTAAGCCTTTAGGTTAGCAAAGAGGTCGAAACATATAACAGGTCCTTTTAGCTCAGGATTTTTTATCATGTATTACATGTGTCACAACAAAATATAGGTATAACTATTATCTTGCGACGAAGAACTACAAAAGGAAGTTTTAGGATACCAAAAGGTAAATGTTGCCAAAGACAGTGTCATCACACTATAAACAAACGGTCCGGCAATTGAATCTGCAAGCCTCTGTATTGGAGCTTCATTACTCTGCGCATCTTCAACCTGCAAATACAGGATCAAGTATAGGTCACGGGCAGAGTCCCTGCTTCAGATATTAACCATGATACACAATACTTTTTGCAACAAAACTTATTGTTTACATTAACAGTTAGGTCTTCTTCATTAAAGATTATAACTGTTGAATGATAACATACATTTATGCAATATATTTACCAAATCAGAATGCAATCCCAAAATCTACTATAGAGCTGAGGTTATCATACAACAATGTGCCTGAACTAGCTAATGTTACTATTGTAGGTATGGAGTGAAAAATACTCAGTTTATGCCAGTTATAAAGTATAGCACAATGTAATGTAACACAGTGAAATTTGGATGCTATGAGTTTTGATTTCCAGATGCACTCATAAGTGGGCAGCAGAATATTGCTGTGACCCTGAGGTTCAATTCGCATGTGTGATCTTACCATGTTAACAATCTTGGATATAGTAGAATTGGAGCCAGTGGATGTAGCTTCAATCCTCAAAGGACCATCCTGGAAACATTAGAAAAGATAAACCTAAAATCATTCACTTCTAATAGCAAGCTCTGAAAAACAGAGAGACAGACATGCTAACTGAACACTCAATTATATAGAGCGAAGACTCCATGAGAACTGAATTCTGTAAGGTGTTAGTCATAAAGAAGCTTCACTTTCTCATTAATATACATTTTGTATGCATTTCCATTTGCAATAAAGCGAAAGATTCACTATTGCCGGCTTTGTAGTATGGCGGAATACATAGTTTAAGCAGTGATTAACGCTTCTCAAAGCAATCTTCACTATAGCACTATGGATCACCGGAAAATGCCCCTCTCAATTACAACATAATGGTAAGGTTTTGTTTATCCAACTCCCTTACCCTAGCATAGGTTGGGAGCCTTTGATGTGCTGGAGTAATGTAGTTGCATTGTATATTCGTTTGCCATGCTGACTGTGACATCCTAATATTAGAATTATGATCCTCCTTGAACCAGTGAAGTGGCTTTGATTAAATTGGTAGAGTCGGATCGCTGAATCATAAAATCCAACAACTACACCTCACAATGTTCCCACTAGTTGCTTACATATTTCAATTTTGTCCGTCCTCCTCAATATTTTACATTTTTTTTATTCGTATGGTGAAGAGCGGGTCTTGCACTCCCTATATTATTGTAGAATGTTCTCACCCAAAACTTTAAAATAAAAAGTGCAAGAGAAAAAATGGAGAAATATAAAAAAAAGAGGTCAAGAAAAATGAGAGTAAACAGTGTATCGAGTGAAGGAAAACATGCATGTTATATACTCCTGTGAGGCTTTGAAACTTTGAAAGTACACGATACACAAAAGTACACAATACTCTTTCCGAAACCTCTTTTTATAACACACTTAAATATGTCTATTTTATATACAAATTTTTAAAATTTGACTAAATATATACAAGTTTGACTTGAAAAAGTGGATGGGTAGTTTGATGTGGATAAGAGGGAGTACATGGCAAGGTGCAGTATATACCCGGCTACTGCTTAGGTGCATGTGCACCTGTGGATGTTATAGCTTCTGGTGTTAAGGGAGAATTGTAGATATATGTTAGTGTAACAGACTAACAGTCGTGAGGTTTTTTATATAGCACTGAAAAAAGGAGTTCTACATGACAAATTTAATGATATGACTGACATCACAAAAAGGTTTACCCAGTTTATTGTTCCAGCTGACACTAGAAACCCTTTCTCCTTGAAAACAGGAAGAGATTCTCCAGTAAGCATCGATTCATCCACAACACTTCTGCCAGCAATAACCTTCCCCTGTATCCCCAAGAACACATAGATAAACATTACTACACGTGTAATTAGTTATTTGCTTTTTACATTTATGTGCATTTCTTGCAGCCTAGAAAAACCTAGTGAATTCATCACACCCAGTGCATTTATGAAAAGAACATAAAGCAAGATTAATATAGACTGCGTATACATCCACAGGTATCGTTTCTCCAGGTAAAACCAGCACACTATCACCAATTCGGATATCATCGGTGGGCACTTCCATGCAAATGGCATCAGAAGAGAGTACTGCCTTTGCAGAAGAGTCACTTTCTGACGAAGTAATCACCAGCCGTGCTTGAGTAGATACAAGTGACTGCACAATCACATGAATTGATCAAATTATCAGTTATTAACACTGATTTGAAGTATTGCTATCAATGAAGAGCACCTATACAATCAAGTTCAATAAGTTCCTAGGAGCAGGAATTTCAGAAATCCCTTGATGAAAGAGAAGAATTATCATAGGGGAGAGTTATATGCTAAACACTACTCAGAAAAGGTAAAAAGAAAAGTGACAGCAAAAGTCAATAAGAACAACGTCAAAGAAGTCTGTCCAGTGTATGGGAACTCCTAGATCTATAAAGAGAGAAGCAACCAAAACACTGCGGGGAAAAGACTGTTTGGCTGGAACAATGTGCTTTAACCAAATTGGATTTTTTCGTTCTTTTTGTACATATGATTAACTGCGGTAGCTGAAACATAAATGTAGCTCTTGTTTTGTGTATGGGTTCCACCACTACGTCATTTTGTGCATGAGACTATGGCAGTCGCCCCTTGGTGTATTTCTTTACACGGGCGTCAACTCCTTGGTGTCTTTTAGTTAATAATATCTCTTAGTAATAAAAAACAAAATAAAGTTCATATAAAAGCTATACATAGTAGTTGAAGCAATAATACATGTTTGCAAAATGGAACTCTTTGCAACAAACTCAGAATGCAGCCTGTTAAGTTGCCGTTTTAAAACAATAACCTATTCGAAAGAAAAAAGGGGGTGTGGGGAGCAATAACCAGGTTATAAACAATGGACCAACATTAACTTCGTTTCCAACTCCAGATGTTTGAAATATGTCAGTCGGCGGTGTTATTTTCCAACCCTGAATGTTTGAAAGGAGATATACTGCAAAGACTAAGTTCTGTACAATTACACAGCACTTAGGCTCTGTTTGGCAAGCCATTTCAGGTAGCTTATTAGACCAAATTAGCTTATTTGACCAAAATTCCAAGTACCTTATTATTAGCATTTAAGATTCCAGGTACCTAAAATGGTTTTATATTCCTGTTTTACCCCCTTCAATCAATAATATTTAATTATTATCATATCCGTTTATGGTATTTCACCAAAAATCAGCTAGTTTTTCAGTTAGTTTGCGAAACGATTTTTTATATAATCAGTTACCTTATCAACTCATAATTTTCAACTACCTTATCAACTCAAAACTTTTAGCTACCTTTTCAGGTTTTAGTTAACTTTTAAGTTTTCAGCTACCTTTCCAGTTATCCGTTACATTTTTCAGATAGTTTTGCCAAACAGAGACTTAGCATGTATCAAAAATAATTCCCTCCCCTATGCCCAAACATCAAAAAGCAGAAGTTATATGATCCAAAGGACAACTTTTAAAAATCATTCGGTACTGCAGTGAGCTTTTTCAGTTAGTTTCGCCATCGATAAGTAGGAAGCATAAGCACTTACTAGAAGCTCATTCATATCACTAGAGGCTTTGATCCTGGCTCTCTCCTCCAGAGAACGGCCAAGAAGCACGAACCCAAGAAGCATCACCTGCATGCTAAAAGCCAATATCTTCATATGAAAAAGGCGCCTTGTTTCTGTATATCTCTCCTTAGAGGAGGATATATTGAGAAAGAAATATGGTATGCAGGAGAATAAGAAGCCAATTATAGGAATTAAAAACTGGAAATCTATATAAATTAAAAGCTGAGAATCTATTGAAATTAAAATTTGATCATGCACTAATTAGTGAAGTACCGGATCTTAGACCCTGAACTGGCTCAATAGGTTGGGCGGGTCGCATCAGGGCTTTGTTTCGTTGACAGAGAAGCGGGTTGGACCGAGCCAACTCGTGCTCTCGTACAACTTACACAGGAGAAATGTGTCTATGAGATATGGTAGAAGGAACTTTGCATGTAAACGTCTACGATTTAGCTTTAGTTTCATCCTTAGAAGATACTCATGTCCCAAAATACGACATTATAACAGACAAGTAACAGAGATTAAGCTACGAATATACAGTAACAAGTAACAACTATTTAATATTTGGGAAAATTAATACATAAATAGATAGTACAAACTACAAAGTCTATAAAATAGACATACAACAAGATTTGATTCCTCATTCCTGAATTGAACCAAACACAAGGTATCAGGAATGGAGGTCCAAACCCATACCCCCTTATTTGATTCCTGATTCCATACAGATACCTTTATGCGAACCAAACTCCCCCTAAAAGTCTCAGTGATATTTTCAAGTATTTGTTGTCGAGGCTGAAACATTGTCATTTTTAAGAAGGCGGTATTGGGCAGGAAACAACAAACAGCAAACATAGCGGTATACAAGGGGTGACATTTTGTGCCATAGAGGAAAAGCAAGTATCGGTTCATTATGGCACAATTAGCCGCCAATTTGGATTAAAACAGTGACAGCTAAAATGAAATTCGACAATGATATTAGAGAACGGTAAACTGAAAATTTCAGGGAATAGATTGAAGACTCACCATATTTTTAATAATCCGAATCTTTAAGTAATAATTGATGAAACAGATTTGAAAGGATGGCCGAATGCAAATGCATCAAAGTAGTCTTACAAATCTAGTCCAGCGCATACAAGAATGTAAGACTAAAGACCAACAATAAATTTGGAAGTAATAACTCACCGGTTCATCAAAAAATGATGCATTCCACTCAAGTTCAGGACTAACAAGAGAGGCCTGTGCAAGAGAGAATTATATCATATGAGAAATTCAATACAGCGTCATTAATATATGAAGTTTTGTTTCTAAGTTGACAGTTTGTGTACTCAAATTTTTATTCTCTTTTTTATAAAAAAAAAAAGTACTTTGAAAAGATGCAACACCCCGGCCCAAACCTTAGGTCGGCAACGGTTACTCACGGTAGCTCGTCGGGCTGTGTACAGGGCCCACATATGAACACGAGTCCTTTTCAGCGCATTTTGTCATCACTCATGCGCATCACGGAAACCTTCCCAAAGGGGTCACCCATCCTTAGACTACTCCCGGTGCCGTAACTGTGGAGTTATTTTGCATGGATAACAAGAAAAGAAAGTGCACTTTGTTGATATAAGTAGTATTTTCAATCCCTTTAAGCACTAGTCATTTAAGCTTATCAATAGATCTCTTCAATTGTCGTGGGATGTCACAAAAGAAGTAATTGAATTTAAATTACGAGCCTCATATCATTGGACTTGTAGCTAATAATATTTTCTTAAGCATTTACTCCTTATTTCACAACATTCTCATATTTTTCAAGAAATTTTCAAGATTGAAGAGGGTTTCTTAATATGTGGGAATGACATATGTAAAAGACAGAGGAAGTTACATAATAGCATAAGATTCATTGTTAATTGACACTCACTAATACAGAGTATAAAAAAAGACTTACAGTGCTTAAGATGAATGCAGCAAGTGATCCAAAACCCACAAGAGAATTCATATTTGGAGAACCTTTCATAAATGCCCTGAGACCATCAAAGAGCAAATCTGAGAAAAAGAAAAGGAGTATAAAGTATCAGTCTTTGATTAAGAATTAAGATAGTTCTTAATTGACATAACCCTAAAAACAAAAAGGCTATAAGCTGATAGCATAAAAGCACTTCCTAGATACCTGCAGGTCAATGTAACAAACAACAGGAGTGTGGAACTGTCCTCAGTTTTTTAAAAAAAAAAAACTAAAGGTAGTGGACAAATGAGGTCAAGGTAGGAAGCAAGATAACTTCTGAAGGATTCTCTACAATTTTAACGAGGGCTACTGATTTCTCTTGAAAAGAAAATGTTACACAAATTCAGGGAAGGAAAAAAGAAAAAAGGCAATCTGACATCGCCAAATTAACGTGCTAATAAACTTCGGATCCGAATTGCTAGGTAAAGAGTGACAAAGTTTAAACTCTATACAGAACTCTAGCCAACCTTGAATTGAAAATGTATATGATTACATGACATCCATCATGCTAAGCTTTTAAAATTAGCTCCATTATGAAAATATGATGATAGTCAGAGGCATTGGAAACTTATTATCTGTTAATTTCTAAAACATAAGACAGTTAACGTACTACGGAGACAAGGCGTGCCTTGGCTGGGACTTTTAAGATCATTAACCCTTTTTCAAACCACATTGTGAGAACATATGTATGTAGCCAGAAATCTTGTACCAAATAGAAGTTCACTCAATAATTTCTCATTTGTTTTTTATTACTCCGTATTTACACGGAAGAAGTTCTCATTGCCTTCTTATCATTTCGTACACAAAGTAATTTTAGCTCTGTAAGGATTAACATATAAAGCTAAAATACAAACCTCTTCCAGGTCCCAGTAAGGCTCCCAGAGCTACACCAGCCTTTACATACGAATTATGAAGCACGTCCCAAATTCCTCCTGCGCCAAATAAACAAGAGGGGTCATTGAGTTGTCTGAGTATAGAGCCATATTTCACAAAATACCAACACATGGCAGCAGTAATGTCAGGTAACCCTTGTCTGCCAATCATGTTTCTTTCACATATTTAGTATGAATGACCAAGAGGCATATTAACACAACAATGAAATGATCGGTCACAAATTAACATATTTAGTATGAAATGATCGGACACAAATGGTATAAGACTCAGAGACCACACGTACAACTACATTCGCATACATACACCTGATTTTATCAACTTAAACATCAAAATCAAAACAGATATATTGATAATATTTGTTGCTACGAACTAGTCAATTTAAAGCTACTACAAACAGTCAAAGACCGCTGTTATGGTGATAAATAAGGCTATGCCACAATTCCCACAACTCCTCAAGTGAAGGTACTACAAACACCCCAATATCAACGGATAGAATGGTACAAACCCAACAATTTTTACACTTATATACATTAGTGATACTCGGAAGTTCCTCATTTCCGATAGGAGCCTCATAATTTAACTGGCATTGTCTACTACAACACGGAGTTTTCCTCTTTGTCATGACATACTCCCTTTGATATTATGCATGTTAGGTCCGTGGAAGAGGAGTACTTCCCTTCAGCATTATCACTACCTTTCCAATAAAGTGGTATTATGGTTGTCGGTTATCAGTAAGCAACAAGTAACAACCACCTAACCTAGCAACTATAAATGACAAATGACCATCATACCTCAATCTACTTCTACTACTACTAAAAATTAGAATACACTCGGTAAACCCCATCTGAATTACAAAAATATACTGACTACCATCATATATATTTAATTCTATTCATCTATTTCAATTCTCCATTTAGTTATGCCCCGTATAAAATTGGAAAATTGTACTCCTTACGTCCCGGTGAATTGTTGTCTCTTTCATTTTGGCACAAAGACCAAGTAAACAGTGGGAGACCATTTGTGGTTTCACTTAGTGGGTGACAATAAATAATAATGTCATTGGGTGATTAAATTACTCATAGAAAATCTTGTTAATATAGAAATGATAGATACGAATAGCACAACAATTGACCGCGACGAAGGGAATAGTTACTAATATACTATATGCTCCATTTGATAGTATATACGAGTATTTAAAAATACGTATACAATCAAATGAAATTGAATTATTAAAGCGAGAAAGCACATATATATACCATGAGAAACATGAATTCCAATGGAATGCAAAAGATGAGCAGCATGATCACCACAACAAAGAGCAACTAAACACCAAGCTACCACCACACGATTCCTACTCTCCACAACACCTTTCTTCTTCTTAACTACTACCTCCTTCCACTTCCTCACGCGCTCTCCAACTCCACTCCCCGCCACACGCCGCCTCGATCCGTACCCGCACTCTGTCAACCTCGCCGCCATCTCCTCCGCCACCGCCACCGCCGCCTCCATACCTCCTCCCACAACCCCCGGCTTCAACCTCACCGCCGCCATCTCCGTCACCATATTCACCACCGCAGACTCCACGCGCTCGTCGGAGGATAATATCTTCTTCACGCGTGACACGCACGCGCCGCACATCATGTCGTTGACTTCTAGAAGAAACGAGGTTTCCGCCGGAGTTTCCGAGGTTTTTGACGGCGCGTGGAGACTGATGACGTAAGGTCGGGGTGTCGGGCGACGTGGAGGAGAGAGAAAGTGATGGCGTGGTCTTGGGATGTGTAGGTGGTTAGTAAAGGAAGACGGAGAGGAGAGAGAGAGTTTGAGTAAGTTGATTGTCGCCATTGTTGAAGGTAGAGAGAGAAAGTAAAGAGGGAAGTGAGATGGATTATGGATATAGTTATTATACTAGTGAAGTAGTGTAGCTGTTATAGTTTAAGGTTGGAGAAGGAATGGGGGTTAGGAAACCAGCTGGTGAGAGAGTGACACGTGTGGTGGACTTTGTTTTCGTGTTTTGGATTACTTTTTTCAATTAAGTATGGCTTAATTACGGGAAGGGGGTAGGAACGAATTACTCGAGTAAAGCACAAATTATTGAATGAGTTGGTTACGTAACCTTGTATGCCATCTCAAGTTGAACAAATTGTTAGTGGGTATACTCAATTTTGATTGCCAAGTTGATTTGAGTTTAACTCGAACGTACTTTCTTGTTTTACTTGTTTTAGACAACCTAAATTCGTTCGGAATAAAAATGGAGTTTTATAACTATTTTATGGTTAAATGTGATTACAAGCGTTCAACTAGTGTTACAGTTTGTGATAACTTTTTTTTTAAAAGTGGTCACATTTTGCTGTAAAATGATCACAAATACTCCATCTTTATGTCAGAACAAAATAAGTCGTATGAAGAGAAACCAAGTCTAACTTCACCTACATATACACATTAGCCTAAATCATAGAATAATGTATGTTGACTTGAAATTCTACCCGGTGTTATGAAATATATAATTATATGGATGTTCATGTCTTATAGGATACTAGAATACATTATCTTATGCAAACTCTACCCATATTGTATGTGTATATATACCCCTTATAATGGAATAATAACACAGAGTTGTCTCCCTTATTTTCTCTCTACCTTCTCTCTATAATTATTTCTCCATTTGTTTCACAACACGTTATACAGCAAGACACTACAGTGAGATTGAGTATATTGTTATGAATAAGAGAGAAATATAAGAGAGAGTAGAGACAAAAGTGTATCTATTATATTCATAAGTAAGGGGTATATATAGTAGGGGGATACATTGTATTTAGGTCACAAGATATCTCCTAGAGATATGATACTATATGAACATCCATATAATATCTATTAGATATTTCATAACACTCCCCCTTGGATGTCCATCACTGGAGAAAATGCATCGTTAAAACTTTACTAGGAAAACCCTATAGAAGAAAAATCTAATAAAGAAAAAGAGTACAATGATCTTCATAATACGCAGTTACGCACTAAGTGTTGCCTCGTTAAAAACCTTGCCTGGAAAACCCGGTGAGACAAAACCATGGCTAAGGGAAAAAGAGTGCAACGCGTATTTACTCCCCCTCTTTTATGCATCGTTTGACATCCTTGAGACGACGTAATCCCAACTGATTGATTAGTTTCTCAAATGTCTTGCTTGGAAGCGCTTTTGTGAACACATCTGCGAGATTTTCACTTAAGCGGATTTGTTGAACACTGACGACACCATCCTTTTGAAGATCATGAGTGAAAAAGAATTTCGGCGAAATGTGCTTCGTTCTATCACCTTTGATGAATCCCGACTTGAGCTGAGCAATGCACGCAGTATTATCTTCATGTAAAATAGTTGGTGAATTCTTTTTGGGTAAACCACATGATCCTTCAATGTGATGAATAACGGATCTCAACCATATACATTCTCGACTAGCTTCGTGAATTGCCAACAACTCTGCATGGTTGGAAAAAGTGGCGGCTATAGTTTGCTTCACAGAACGCCATGAGATGGGAGTATTGCCACATGTAAAAACATATCCAGTTTGCGAGCGATTAGTATGTGGATCAGACAAATAACCTGCATCTGCAAAACCAACTAACTCTGTTTTGCATTTACTAGAATAGTATAAACCCATATCAGACATACCTCGAAGATAGCGAAGTAAATGTTTAACTCCATTCCAATGCCTTTGAGTTGGACAAGAGCTATATCTTGCTAATAGATTTACTGAAAATGATATGTCGAGCCGTGTATGACTAGCAAGATACATCAAGGCTCCAATGGCACTCAAATATGGTACTTCAGGACCAAGAACCTTCTCATTTTCCTCTCGAGATCGAAATGGATCATTTTTCACATCAAATGTCCTTACCACCATTGGAATATTCAAAGGATGTGTTTTATCCATCTTAAATTGTTTTAGCACTTTATTAATATAGGTCCCTTGATGTAACATGATCCCATTTTCCAGATGTTCGATTTGTAGACCAAGACAAAATTTTGTCTTTCCCAAATCTTTCATCTCAAATTCTTTTTTCAAGCATTCAACAGCTTTTGAAATTTCATTAGAAGTCCCAACAATATTCAAATCATCAACATAAACATCAATAACAACAAATCCGGATTCTGACCTCTTTATGAAGAGGCAAGGACAAATAGGGTCGTTTTTATAACCTTCCTTTAACAAATATTCACTGAGACGGTTATACCACATACGTCCGGACTGTTTTAAACCGTACAAAGATTTGTTTAATTTGATTGAATACTGTTCACGTGGACTTGATTTCATTGTCTCGAGAAGCTTAAAGCCTTCAGGGAGTTTCATGTATATTTCATTATCAAGTGAGCCATACAAATAAGCAGTGACAACGTCCATTAGACGTAAATCAAGTCCCTCCCTCATAGCCAGACTTATCAAATAACGGAAAGTAGTTGCATCCATTACAGGAGAGTATGTCTCTTCATAATCAATACCAGGTCTTTGTGAAAAACCTTGTGCAACTAAACGAGCCTTGTATCTGACTATGTCACCATTTTCATTTCTTTTTCGCACAAACACCCATTTATAGCCAACAGGCTTTACTTCACTGGGTGTGCGAATTACTGACCCAAACACCTCTCGTTTAGCCAATGATTTTAATTCTGCCTCAATAGCATTTTTCCATTTTGGCCTATCAATTCTACGTCTGCACTGATCAACAGACTTTGGTTCATGATCCTCATTTTCATGCATGATATCAAGCGCTACATTAAATGCAAAAACACCATCATCGACGTCGATTTTATTTCGGTTCCATGTTTGTCTAGACATGACATAATTTATCGAGATCTCTTCACAATCATTATTTTCAGGTACCTGAGTCTCTTCTAGATTGATATTATCAGTCATGTCTACAAGCTTTTCAGGGGGCTTTTCAAAAGCTATCATATCCTCAACATTGTCATCATAGAATTTTGCTCCTTTTTGTTTACGAGGATTTTTATCTTTGGAACCGATAGGTCTACCACGCTTCATGTGTGCCTTAGCCTCATTTGCAAGTAATAGTCCTTCAAGGACATTAATTTTAGCTGGAGCATTTACAGCTGGTATATGAGATTTTATCATTCCTTTTGGATCAGTGAAAGCATCTGGCAGTTGATTTGCTAATTGTTGTAAATGAATTATCCTTTGAACTTCAAGTTCACATTGTTTAGTGCGAGGATCTAAATAAGATAGTGATAATGCATTCCAACTTATCTCTTTTACCAGTTGTTTGTTTTCTCCCCCTAATGTTGGGAAAACTGATTCATCAAAATGACAATCAGCAAAACGGGCAGTAAATAAATCTCCTGTAGATGGCTCTAAATATTTAATAATCGATGGAGATTCGAAACCAACATATATTCCCAACCTTCTTTGAGGTCCCATCTTTGTACGTTGTGGTGGACTAATGGGAACATATACACCACAACCAAAAATTCTTAGATGGGAAACATTTGGTTCATGACCAAAAACTAACTTTAGGGGAGATAATTTATGATAACTTGTTGGTCTGATGCGAATTAATGCTGCTGCATGTAAAACAGCATGCCCCCATGCTGAGATAGGCAATTTAGACCTCATAAGCATTGGTCTTGCAATCAATTGAATGCGTTTTATTAATGACTCGGCAAGGCCATTTTGAGTGTGAACATGTGCTACTGGATGTTCAACACTTATCCCAATAGACATACAATAGTCATCAAAAGTTTGTGAACTAAATTCACCAGCGTTGTCAAAACGAATATTTTTAATGGGATAATCTGGAAAGTGAGCTCTTAATCTTATCAACTGAGCTAATAATCTCGCAAACGCTAGGTTACGAGTTGATAACAAGGACACATGTGACCATCTGGTTGATGCATCAATTAATACCATAAAGTATCGAAATGGTCCACTTAGTGGATGTATAGGTCCACAAATATCACCTTGTATTCTTTCCAGAAATGTACGGGATTCATTGCCTATCTTTGTAGGAGATGGTCTAATGATTAGTTTGCCTTGTGAACAAGTAGCACATGAAAAATCACTAGATTGAAGAATCTTCTGGTTCTTCAATAAATGTCCACATGAATTTTCAATGATTTTTCGCATCATTAATGATCCGGAATGACCAAACCGGTCATGCCAAACAATAAAGTTGTTTTTATCTGTAAACTTCTGGTTTACTAGTGCATGAGATTCAATTGCACAAATGTTCAAAAAATACAAGCCAGAGGACAATGCTGGTAGTTTCTCTAACACACTTTTATTGTTCAAATTTGAACGTGTGATATATAGGTATTCAACCCCTTTCTCATTTGCTGTCTCAACATGAAATCCATTTCTGCGGATATCATTAAAACTCGGCAAATTTCTTTTAGATCTATGAGAGTATAAAGCCTCCTGAATTTCAATAATTGTTCCATTAGGCAACAAAATATTAGCTCTTCCGGAGCCCTCAATTAATTTTGTACTACCAGCAATTGTACAAACATTCGTCTTTTGCTCTTTAAGACATATAAAATATTTCTTTTTTTTAAGAATTGTGTGCGTAGTCGCACTATCCGCGAGGCATACATCTTCAGGTGTAGCTCTCATAATCTTCATAGAATAAATTATATGTGATAAGATACATGCGTAAATTAATAAACAAGAAAATAAATACTCTATGTAAAATATTTACCATGGCATTATCATTACTTTATATGAAACATGTGACAAATATTCAATAATACGTATGAATGTCATGTGGTTAATAAACATGTATCAAACGTTTTTTTTTTTTTTTTTTTTTTTTTAATGTATCAAACGTTTTTAACATGTATCAAACTTTTTTTTTTTTTAATATCATGAACTTGCGAAATAATAATAACTTGGCAAAGATAAAGCTGTAACATTATAATTAAATTTAAAATGCGATTACCAAAATAAAATTATTAATAGTGTCCATGAAACTATCTAAAAAAAAGCATACGTAATAATATCTGAAACAAAGGAATAGCGAACTAAACGAAAAATAAATAACTTAATTAATAAATTTTTAGTTGAATTTCTGGGCACTTCCGTCTTCAATCAAATGGTCAATTCTTCCATCAGGGTCTGAAAGGAAATCTGAGATATCCAAATCCATAAATTCGCCAGAAATTAAAGGTAGATTACTACCACCATCAGCATAGTTTTTCTCAGTATTATCATACTCGGCAGCAAAATTTGCTTCTATATTCTTCCCTTTGTTATTTTTGAGAGACTTGTTATAAAGCTCCACTAGATGTTGAGGCGTACGACAGGTACGAGCCCAATGGCCTTTACTGCCACAACGGTGGCATGGATTTTCAACACCTTTTCTATTCTTGTCATATGGACTATCTTTTTGTTCCCACTTTTTGTGAGAATGTGATTTTTTAAACTTTCCACCTCTACCACCTCGATAATTTCCTCGTCCACGTCCAGGGCCACAACTTCTGGCATGACCCGAATATTTGTTTTTATTATCATACTTTGTCGCATTCACTTCAGGGAATGAATCAGTACCAGTTGGACGAGATTGGTGGTTTTTTAACAATATTTCATTGTTCTGTTCAGCCACTAGTAAACAAGAGATTAGTTCAGAGTATTTCTTAAAACCTCTCCGACGATATTGCTGCGACAGGAGCAATTGTGAACCATGAAAGGTTTGATATGTTTTTTCTAACATATCTGCGTCAGATACTTTTTCTCCACATAAAGTTAACTGTGAAGTAATTCTGAACATAGCTGAATTATAATCACTGATATATTTAAAATCTTGTAATCTCAGGTGTATCCAGTCATATCTGGCTTTAGGAAGAATTACTGTTTTGAGATGGTCATACCTTTCTTTCAGATTTTGCCATAAGATCAAAGGATCTTTTACAGTTAAATATTCGTATTTCAGCCCTTCATGGAGATGACGACGGAGAAAAATCATAGCTCTTGCCTTATTTTGAGCGGATGCAGTATTTCCCACTTTAATAGTATCACCAATACTATTAGCGTCAAGGTGTATTTCGGCATCCAATACCCATTCAGAATAATTATTTCCAGAGATATCCAAGGCCGCAAAATCACGTTTGGCCAAATTTGACATGATTAAACTATCACGAAAACAAAATAAATTAGATACAAAATATGATGAATTATATTTGAAAAATAAATTTAAAATAATTAGTGATGAGTAACGTGTAACAATATAAATTCATAACGTGTAACAATACAACTTTATGCATGATTAAACGTGTTAAAATTAGACGTACCGCAGTAAAATTAGACGTACGGAGAAAACAAACATGCATTGTATATCATAAGTCTGACGTGGTGGCCTATGCAGTAATAGTGACGCAGTAATGGTTGCAGTAATAAAGACGCAGTAATAGTTGACAATTAGTGACGCAGTAACAGTTGACAGCAGTAATATATTTAGAACAATATGGACAACTAGTGATAAGTCTGATTAAAACATGTTGTAAAAGTATTAGACGTACCGTGTTGGTAGAAAATTAAAATTAGGGTTAGAGATTCGTGCTGATAACGTGTTATGAATAAGAGAGAAATATAAGAGAGAGTAGAGACAAAAGTGTATCTATTATATTCATAAGTAAGGGATATATATAGTAGGGGGATACATTGTATTTAGGTCACAAGATATCTCCTAGAGATATGATACTATATGGACATCCATATAATATCTATTAGATATTTCATAACATATATTTGATATTGGAGATATAAACATTACTCAGAAGTTTAATAAAGAACTGAAATGTTTGTGTATGGATTGACACTCTATTGAATGGCTTGTAGCCACATAATGATTTTTCTGAGTAGTTCTTGTGATCAGAAATCACATTTTGATTATTATATAAAATCGTTGATCCCCTAAATTGGGCATTGTGATTCAGCACATTAAAATCCAACTGCATTATATGTTACTCTCCGAAATATTTTGTTATTGTACAAAAATGCACACATAAATTCTCATTGATGATATGAGAAATTGAGATCTAAGGTGGTTATGATAAATATTTAGGCCTTGTTCTTTCTGACTTTTTAGAGCTGAACTGAACTGAACTGAACTTAATAGAGCTGAATTGAACTGAACTGAACTGAACTAAGCTGAACTGAACTGAATGAAGCTGAACTGAACTAGGCTTATTGGAGTTGAACTGAGTTGAAATAATAATAATAAATGTAATAATAACAACGACAATAATAATAATAATAATAATAATAATAATAATAATAATAATAATAATAATAATAATAATAATAATAATAATAATAATAATAATAATAATAATAATAATAATAATAATACTAATAATAATAATAATAATAATAATAATAATAATAATAATAATAATAATAATAATAATAATAATAATAATAATAATAATAATAATAATAATAATAATAATAATGGGGTGGGGGCCCAGATTGTCTCTCGGCTCCCCACCAACTTCATGTAAATTTTTCATTTTATTTTATTTTAATGAAAGCTGCGCGCATCTTATTAAAAAAAAAATAAAAAAAAAAAAAAAAAAAAAAATAATAATAATCATAATCATAATGGTAGTGATAATGATAATGATAAATATTATTAGTTGTTACCATTAGTCTTAATAATAATATTAGTAAATAGTAATAGTAGTATTAATATTAATATGATTTATTTTGATAGTCATAACATTCATTATAATAACAATAATATTTAGTGATAATAATAATAGTAGTAATAATAGTAGTAATAACAATAGTACTAATAGTAGTAGTAGGAGAAGTAGGAGTTGGGCCCTGATAGTTTCTCGGTTAACCACTAATTTCTTGTAAATTGTGCTTTGAGCTTGATAAAATAATAAAAATAATAGTGATATTAATAACATTGATAATAGTTGCCATTAATAGAATATTCGCCCCAGTTCATAATAATTTTTGTATTTTGTATTGCATAGTTTTCAAGGCGACACTTTGACTCGATTTCTCTTCATTTATATTCAATTTTTTTTCATTTAAAAAACATGTTTCCAAATTTTTTTTAATGATGAATGTAAATGTTTTTTGTTATAACGTCTTAGTTTTTATATTTTAATTAACACTTCTTTATGGTCAAAGTTATAACGAGGGATAGTTATGAGATGGAGGGAGTATTATTTAATTATTAATAATAATCCCCCTACTACTAAAAGATTAAGTCACACCCAAAATTTTCCGCTCAATATTGTGGACTCTCAGTTTGGGCCATTATTTTGTAGAGTTTACTAATTGCTAAAATTAATTGTTGAAAAGTCAATCAGGGTGCTAAAATTGCTGAATGATTGCAACTTGCTTGATTGTAATCTTTGCTAAAAACCTGCAAATTTTGTGAAATCATTGCTTAAATATTGGAACTTCTTGAATTATTATCTTTGCTAAAAATATTGTGCACATATTTATACACAAATCTGTGCTAAAATTTAAAAATGTGTTGCAAATTTCATATATAAAAAAAAATTACATAAATTATAATTATATCCATATTCAATTTTACATATATTAACTTAACTATCGATAGTTATAATATCGTAATTAATACTTTTCTTTTTCACCAAATATCCATCCCAACATCGTCATCACAAACCTGAAAAAATATTAGGTCACACTATTAAATTAATCATGAAATTAAGTTAGTTCTAATAATAATCTATAAGAGATACTATTTTCTATTATGTACATATCTCATCATTAATCTACTTGCTATAAGAGATATTATTATCTGCTTCCTTAAATGTATTATACTCTTATTTTCTATAAGAGATATTATTAAAGCTCTTAATTATTTCCCCTAAACCGCAGATTCCCACATTGATCTATAAGAGATACTCCTATTATTTTCTATAAGTACACACAAATAAAAGATTGCACAAATCATACACTAGCAGTATTATCTACATTCTTTGCTAAGTTTCAAATCAATATGAATTTATCTGTTTCCCTAAAATATACATTTATACCTTATTATATATAATCACATTTATTACCATCTTACAATAATTTATTTACTTGTGTCTCATTAAAAAATTAATATTATATAACACCATAACAAATGTACAAACATTTCATGGAAACAATATAAACGAAAACCCCATATATAGCTGAAATTCTCAAAAATACCGTGCTTTAGCACGGGTTCTATACTAGTAATAATAATAATAATAATAATAATAATAATAATAATAATAATAATAATATTAATAAAAAAAATTAAGTTTAAGATGAGTATAAATGAATTGAGCTGAATTTAGTGCAGCTGAACTGAACTGAATGAAGCTGGGTTGAACTGAACTGAATAGAGCTGAACTGAACTGAATAGAGCTGAACTGAACTTAAATGAGTTGAACTGAACTGAACTGAATAGAGTTGAACTGAGCTGAAATGAGCTAAAATTAAGCTGGAAAGAACAGGGCCTTAGACTATACATTTGGTGATAGTTTTTACCACCTTAGGCATTGGCAGACCCAGGGGTGCGCACAGCTAGGGGTGTTCATTCGCGGTTCGGTTAACCGAACCGAACCGTTGTACGGTTAACCGAATATACGGTTCGGCTGCAAGTCGACCCTAAACCGAACCGTTTGATACGGTTTATTTCGGTTCGGTTAACCGAACAAAACACCGTTTTAAAGCAATTTATATGAAACCAAAGAGACTTTGTAGCATTACTAAATACTAACGGTTCCCGACTTTCGCAATCATACACAATTCTAGTTTTCCAAGTTTCTAGACTTTCTAGCCGTCTAGGTACTTAAAATAAAATAAAAAACAATAACACAACGTCTAAAATTCATACAAACTCAAAGTCTAAAATATCCAAAGTTCAAATACAAATAAAAAAAATCCTCATAACTACGATTCAACTATTCAAGACACAGACTCTTCATTGACCAATCTGAATCCATCGTCATCAAAGGACACCGCCAATGACTCGTCAATGACTATCTCCGGTTGCTTAATCAACAGATCTTGTATACCTAAAATAGAAAAAAAAAAAAAAAACAGTTATCACAATCTGACTTTCTGTATATAGATAATTGCTATGTGAAACACTTATTGAAAATTATAAAAGAGGCTATAAAAGATTTTAAAAAAAAAAAAAAAAAATGAAATTGTAAGATATGCAAAAAAACAGAATACTTACTTTCTTCAAAAGCTTCCAAATCAGCTAGCCTTTCCTCTATAATAAGAGGACCATGAGATTGACGAAGCCAATCTTGACAACAAATCAAAGCCTCAACAAGTCTCGGGGTTAAAGAGGTACGAAATGAATCTAAGACATGACCTCCCGTACTAAAGGCAGATTCCTAAGCAACAGTTGAGATTGGCATAGCAAGAATATCTTTTGCTAACTTAGCTAGAGTTGGATACCTTCTCTTGGAACTATCCTTCCACCACCCTAATAAATCAAAACTTTTATCATTTGGTTCAACACGATCACTTAGATACATATCCAACTCGGACTTCTCTACCGCAATAGAAGAACCTAAATCTTGCCTAAACCTTTCCATAAGAAGTTTTGCGGTATCAACTTTTGTATCACTCTCCTTATCAGTGTTATCACTACTCGTGGGGATGGGAGAAACAAACCTAGAGCAAGCTTCATCAGACCTCTTCTCTAATGGGGTAGGAGAGGTGTCGTAAGACTCAAAAAGTGCCTTAAGACATCTTTTTATGGTAAGAATCAACACATTTGCACTCTCCTCATCAAAAGATTCTCTAACAGTCCACTCCACAAAAACCCATTTATGTCTTGGGTCAAGAATAACGGCAATGAACAATAACACATTAACATTATCAATATCCGCCCAATATTTGTCATGTTTAACCTTCATCTTTAAAGCCATGCTTTTAATTTGTGTGTTTTCATGATCACAATAAGAAGATATAAGACTACCAACACCAACAATTTGGGGTATAAAAACATTACTAGTAGCATAAAGGCTACCAGAAACGTGTAAAGTAGCATCATAAAAAATTTCAAGAAATGGTAAGTAAGTCTCAACTGCTTTCCAGTCATTATCATTAGGCACACCATAATGCTTGTTCATATGCCTAGTATACGCACCACCTTTACTACTCAAATTAGCAAACGCCTCTTTAAACTTTAAAGCAGATTGTAACATTAAGAATGTGGAATTCCATATTGTTTCAACATCCAAAGACACAAGACCTTTACACTTAATATTCACTTCATTTATGCAAACCTTGAAAGCTTTATCTCTAGCGGGTGAAGCCCTCACATATCTCACAGCACATCGAATCCTAAGAATGGAGACGTCAAGTTCTTTAAGGCCATCCTTAACAATTAAATTCAAAATATGTGCCACACACCTCATATGCAAGTATTTACCATCCAACACAGTTCCTTTCCAAAAATTTACTCTTCTTTTCAAGTATTGAATGGCCACATCATTTGCACTAGCATTGTCAACCGTGCATGTCAAAACTTTTTTAAGATTCCATTCAATTAGACATTGCTCTATGGATCTACCAATTATTTCACCAGAATGACCAGCAATAGGGCAAAAGTTTATTATTCTTTTATGCAACTTCCAATTATCATCTATAAAGTGAGCCGTCAAACACATGTAACTCAAATTTTGACCCGAGGTCCATGTATCAGTAGTAAGACACACTCTAGAAGACAATTTACTAAAGAAATCTTTCAACTTTACCCTCTCATCAATGAAAAGACTATAGCAATCCCTTGTCATGGTACTCCGTGAAGGAGGAACAAACTCAGGACACAACACTTTGCAAAACCTACGAAAACCAACACCCTCAACAAAAGCAAAGGGCAACTCATCAATAATTAGCATTTTAGCACATTCTTTTCTACTAACAACTTGATCATGCTGCCACAATTTTGGTACTTTTATGATTTCAGTAGTCCCATCTTCATTCTCAACTGTTTGACACTCAAAATCAATAAGTTTTTGTTTCCTATCTAAGTTGGCAGGATATTTTGGGCATCTTTCGAGGTGAGTTTTCAAAGAAGTAGTCCCATTACCCGGTTTATGAGTCATTAACTTTGAACAATACTTGCATTTTACTTTATCTGGTATCTCAGTTTTTTCAAAATGAACATGGTATTGAGACCTTCTACGACCAGCAGTGTTAGTATTACATACATTGGTTGTCTCCGTAGCCTGCCTTTTTCTTTTCCTTTGCGGCTTCTCCAATACAACCAATGACCCGCTCTCCTCGCTTTCAATATTGACACCTTCATTAATTCGGGTACCAGTGCTTTGTTGGCTTTCCATGAGAACTATTGAACCTGCCATTACAAAAAGGATTGCAACTATCAAAACAGGCCACGAAACGAGTTTCATTTAAGTAAATTCGCGATTTCGCATCGGATTTCTGGAGGCGATCCCATTGCTAGCCTTGTTGTTAAGTACGATTCCGTTTTCATTTATTTGGATTTAATTTTGATATATTTAATTCAATTACTGTATATTATATATCAAATGACCAATTGACCATAGAAGATTAGAAACACATAAACAAGCAAACAATCAAATGAAGAAAGAGTACTAAAGAGTATAGATTGCAAAGATATGGCGACGGCGACGAAACCGAACGGAAGAAGAACATGAGCGGCGACGGCGAACGAAAACGAACGAAGAAGAACTAACAAACATATCAAAAAACACATAAAACTACGACGGCGAGACTGTTATAGTATTCATCAATCAAATGAATATTATCAAATGAATATAAAAAAAACTTACAACGAAGAAGAAGGAAGGCGGCGAGACACCAACAAAGAGACGGAGAGACAGCGAGAAAGCGGCAAAGAGGAGGAAGGCGGCGAAAACGTGAGTCGTGAGAAGGCGGCGAATGGATTTAGGTAAATTTGATTTTGGGGATTTAGGTAAATGAGAAATTGAGAAGGGATTTTAGGGTTTTGTTGAATTTGAGTGGCTGAGAATGGTTTTTGGTTTGGGCTGAGTAGGAAGCCCAGAAATTAAGGCCTTTGTTTTTCCCAAAACGGTTCGGTTCGGTTAACCGTGAAGTTTAAATAGCGAACCGTAACCGAACCATGAAAACTATTTAATTACGGTTCGGTTAACCGAACCGTTTTGGGCATTACGGTTCGGTTAACCGAACCTAAAAAAATGCGGTTTTTCGGTTTGACGGTTCGGTTTTTACGGTTCGGTTTTTCCTGAACACCCCTAATTACAGTGCGAATTTAGAGACATTTTATTTGAAGGCTCAGTTGTCCCGAAAACCGTGGATAATAACCTTAAAAATCAGCGGTTTTTAGCGATATTCGGAAACCAAAAATATTTTTTGCCTAATAGTATTTATAGACCTGTTACGTTTATAAATAGCAATTGGATGTTTCTAACCCTCGTTAAACAACGTAAAACCGGAGAATACTACTTGTTTCTTCTAATACAGTGAAGGTTTGAAAAGTGTTCTTAAGGTCTCGAAACTATCTTTATTGTAAATCAAATGCCAATTTCGTTATCCTGAGTCATTATTATATGTCTTAGAGATATTACAGTGCGAATTTAGAGATATTTTATTTCAAGGCCCAGTTGTCCCGAAAACCGTGGATAATAACCTTCAAAATCAGCGGTTTTCAGCGATATTCGGAAACCAAAAATAATTTTTCCTGAAGGTATTTATAGACCTGTTACGTCTATAAATAGCAATTGGATGTTAATATCCCTCTTTCCACAACGTAAAAACGGAGAATACTACTTATTTCTTCTAATACATACAAGGTCTGAAAAGTGGTCTTAAGGTGTCGAAACTATCTTTATTGTAAATCAGATGCCAATTTCGTTATCCTGAGTCATTATTATATGTCGTAGAGATATTACAGTGCGAATTTAGAGACATTTTTGGACACCCTCGAATTTGCGGAAAGATAAACAAGTAATTTAAATAAATAAAAGATGAGAATATGTTTTTAATAGGTTCACTTTAGTGAAAATCGGTAAATTTTAAAATCGGAACCTACCATTAAATATATTCATCATAACAAAGGTGTCTTAAAGAAAAAGGTTCATAACGAAAAGGAAATAATATTATACATAAGAAGTATCTAAAACGGGAGACATATCTCCCGTATAAATACGGAAATAAAAGAGTGTATAATATAATACAATCCTAAGAACCGAATATAGGTCCAAGGTAATACTTCACTCGCTAGCTCGTCAATGTACCCAAGTACGCATCACAAACCTGCCAACCGCATTAAATATAAACACGGAAGCCACAGTCACTGGGGAGTAACTCCGAGTTCTCCCAGCCACGAAATGTCGAGTTTAATAAAACATGAATAACATAAAAGAGATGTATATGGAAAATACAACACTTTAACATATACCATATGCTTTTCATGTTATGAATACAATTAACTAACATATAACCTAGGCAATATGAAGGATAAGATACTAATGCAAGCTTATCATGTGAACGGTTAACAATCTATAACACGAGGTAGGGAAGCTGGTATGCTAGCTCAGAGGTTACCATTAACATGGCCATGATACACTCAAACCCTAATCAAACAAATATCATGTGAATCAGTTAACATCCGGTAATCCAAACTCTATCAACCTTAGCCGGCTTGCATCTCACCTTCTAAGATTCATAGAATCATACAAACATGAAAGACCAATACGTCTACAAACAGGCATAAGTTCTTAGTACAGTCAATAGTCGACTTCTGTAACTCGAGGCTATACCACAAGGTAGGAAAACATCCTAGTCCTAGACTGATCAGACCTAGCGACAACAGCTAATCCATTCCCCGTCCCATGACCAAAAGTACATGAGAATCTATACTAGGCGACCCCCCTAAGCAGAGTTGGCTAGTCTTAAACTGTGCTCCTCCCCAAAGTGGATTAGGTACCATGCCCCGGCTTGGAGATAAGCCCCCCAGGCCGTGACACAAAAGCTATCAAGCAGTGAACTCCATATTCTCGTTAAAGATAGTACGGGCCTATCAATGTCATGGTCCAAGATACTCATTTAGAATTACAATGGCCGAACCAAACTAATATCTTAACTCAGAGGCTACCTTTAAAACATGGCCAAGATACGACTTAACATGCCATATAACCGTAATTCTCTCTGGGTACTTAGTCAACACGACACCAACCATATAATTAAACAGTCACAGGAAAAACATCCTATCATGTGACTAATTGCATATCAGTAATAATCATATATCATATCGCCTCATATCTATTAAGGCTAATTCAATAATTAAATACAACCATACTTGAAGACAAATCCCCGACCCAAGTCCCGCGACGGGTCATCAGTCAAATCGGGGCTGACTAGATCTTAGTTTGTCCAAACCCGTTGGATCAAACCGGCTAGAAACAGAGTCTTTTTCACATAGACTTGAACATACAATCAACATATTCAATACATGTTATTTTATTAAAACTTCTAACATAGGAAATATTAAACATTACCCAAAACCCGTTTGACTACAAGGATAGCAAAGTAAACTATAACTCGTATTATAATTTCTAACATGTGAGAAATATTAATTTTATGGAAAAACCTTTTTAATTAAACATTTTACTTATTAACATTTCCCACTTGCTAAATATTACAAAACACGATAAAAATGACGATAACTCAAAAACCGTCTCGAGTCCCAATGTGGGACCCACGGGCTGAAATGGGCCGGACCCAATATGGGCCTGGATGGGCCCACGGGCTGTTTTGGCTTCAAAAAGGCTGTTTTGCTTTAACTTTTCTAAAACCGTTTTCTAATATTTTCCCGCATGCTTAACATATTTAAAACCCGTAAAAACAATTACCAATCAATCAAACATCGACACAAACCAAAGACCAAAACCCGGACCCACCATGGACCAACCCAGACCGGTCTGAACCGGCCTGGACCGGCCTGGTTTGGCCCGGTTCAGTCCCTCCTTCACGGTTCACCCATAAACAACATCAAATCAATTCCAACATGTTTTTTTTAATCATCAAACAACCATTTTAACAAACATCCTTACAAAATCATAACTTATTAAAAATCATCAAAATTTGTCAAGAACACTAAACTTGTTAAAATTTCATAAACCACATAAAAATCATAACTTGTTAAAAATCATCAAAATTCATCAAGAACATTAAACTTGTTAAAATTTCCTAAACAACTTAAAAATCATAACTTAGTAATAATCATTAAAATTCTTCAAGAACATTAAATCAACATAAAAATTTCCTACAACTTAAAAATCATCAAGAACCATAAATCATCATACAAATTTCATAAAACATAAAAATCATCAAGAATCATAAAACAACATAATAATTCCATAAAACATAAAAATCATCAAGAATCATAAAACAACATAATAACCACTACTTAACATATTACTAACTAAAAATCCTTAAATCATAAAAACATGAACCAAAAATAAATATGAACCAAAATCCAAATAAATAAAACTAAAGGCTATATTACTAACTCAAATCCTAAATAACCATAATATGAACATAAACTAAAAGCTATGTGACATTAATTCGTCGAGTAAATCGGAATCGTTACCTTAGCTAAGCAAGACAATTAGCACCAAAATAAGAAGTAATAAATAAGAAAACCCTTCTACTAGTCTTCACCCAAAATATAAGAGTCCCCAAATTCGTCTTCAAACTCTTCCCCTATAAGAAATAACAAGAAAACAATTATTAGAACTTAAACTTAATTTTCCATAATTAAATGTTGAAAACGATCTTGACGGAATTGAAAATAAACCGTACTAGAAGATGGAGAGCGAAGAGTAGATCCTAGAAATATAAATTAGGAAGGATTTAATTAAGAAATGAAGGATTTATGGAGGTTTTGCTCAAGAACGATGAAGAACTAAAGATGAACGATGAAGAACGCGAAGAACGAGTAAATAAAGTGAGGTTTTGATCTTATTTTGATTTGTTGTAAAATGAAAAGTTGTTTGTGAGTCATATGGGGTGTGTGTGTGCCGTGTGTTTATAGACACATAAAGGTGTCGAGTTTTGAAATTGTTGTTCCGTAATTGACTCGCGTTTAATAATTGTTTTACGGTAAACGATTAAATATAATTAACGATAAAGTTAATTACACCAAATATCTAGATATTAAGATATTGTATTCAAAAGTAATGAAATATCAAGTCCTATTAGAGGACTTTTTGAACCGTGTGGAATGGTGAGAAAACGGGTCTGATTTCGAGCGTTTTGCGTAATTTTCGTTAATTGATCGATAAAGCAAATAGTGATCTAGATATTATGATATTGTAATCAAAAGTAATCAAAATATCAAGGCTATTATAGGACTTTAAGGAGCCGTGTGGTTTGAGGTGATTCGGGTCTGTTTTTGCTCGTTTTGCGTAATCTCCGTTGACGGATCGATAAAGTAACAAATATCTAAAATATTTGTATTATTTTAATCGAATCAATTAAAATATCCCATCGTGAGTGGAAAATGATGACATGGCCGCGTGACTCATGCCAAAGTCGAGTTTCGATTTTGTTGCTCGCTTTACGATGCGTCGGGAATA